>JAPYZA010001872.1:0-19127 GCA_030522685.1 Eupelmus azureus
TTTTCGTTTTTCTTTTCCTCTCTCTTTTTTTGAGAAAAAAGAGCTGAAAATCCCTTTGACTGTCGACGATTGTGTTTTGCCTCTCCTCTTTTTTTTTAAATCCGAAATCCACCCTAGCGCGGCAGCGCGGGGGGAGAAAGTAGAACTCGTGCACGGCAAAACCTCAATCCCTTTAATGGAGACAAATCCCTCTTGCGAGAGAGAGAGAGAGAGAGGGAGCCCAAGCCTCCACCCCGACGGCGACGAGGCGACGAACAATTTGTAAGAGTATATCCCACCTAGCCTGACATTAACGCCTCGCACTTGTAAGCCAACACTGGCCAATCATCTTCCCACCGCCCTTTGCTCTCCATCGTCTTCTTCTCCTTCTTCCCCTCCTTCTTTCTTTCTCTTCCGCCTCTTCTACGCTTTCTACCCTCTTACAATTTTCAAATGGCTTTTCCCCTTTTTTCGTTTTTCTCAAGCTGCTGAACGTTCGCTATTCAATTTATTTTCTAAAAACGTCACCGCGAAATTCGACCTGACATTCCTTCCGCGAAATAAACCAAACTCTGCAACAAAAAAAACAACGTATAATATCACCTAAACATAGCTCAGCACGCAAAAGCTGCTGAATCGTAATTAAAACGCCACTAGTAAAGCTATCTGGCAGTTCTCACCTTTCGCACTCGGTTTTCAAGAGCTCGAGCTGGCTTCTCCCCGCATTAATGCTTAAGCCCGTCGAAAGTCGAAACTTAGCTCCGCGCTAACGCAGACACCGGCGGCAGTTTTACATTGACGCAGCGCGCGCGGGAGAAGACAGCGCACACATGACACTGGCTGCCTAGAGTAGCTTTTCACGCGCGGGAACCGACTACTTTTTTTTACGAGCCCGGCAGACGCTCCCTCAAATATACAGCAGCGGAAGAGCTTCCTCGTGTATCCCGCCTAGTGGCTGGGATTATAAAATTAATGAGGAGCATTCGTTTAGGTCCGTAATAGCCCCCAGCATTAAAGACGAGGGCTCTCGAGGAGAAGCGACATTTTTTTTCTTTATTATTATTATTTTTTTAGGTTTTTATTTTTTCACGCGGTGGACGCAACGAGAGCAACAGCTCACCGGGCTCTTTTATCTTGCTTAGGCGTCAGCGAGTGCGGTAGCGGCTGCGCGGGAGTCGACTGTTTTGTATGCCGCGACAAGAGGCCGCGCTTCTCCCGCTTACTCCGCGCGTGTAAATGCTCGTCGTAGATCATTTTCACGGTTTACTTGCGAGATAACTCAATTTCCTTAAGGTTCAGCTGGCAGAGGAGGGGGGATGAGTTGCCATACTAAGCTAAACTCCGCTAGACGAGGCAATTTTCGTCTGAATAAAGACGGCGGCTGCTGTTGTCTCGCGAGGAACTTTAAATTTCGCGGATGAAGCATTAACATTTACAAACGCTTTATTAGGATTTATATGGCTCTCGGCGCTTCTCTGTCTCTAACTATTTCTAGCGCCGATGAGATTAAAGCCGAGGGAGAAACAAAAGTGAGCCAACACACACACAGAGCGGAGAGGCTGCGCGCAATATCAGAGCAATCCGCAAAGATTGCACTTTATGCGAGTCGTAAAGGCCCACGCGCGCCCTAGCGCACCCGGCACGAATCTCGATATGCAATGCACATACAGCCGGCGGCTTTCGAAAAACAAACCCGCCTCTTGCGCGCGCCCGCGTTTCTCCAGCCTCTTCTTCTGGCAAAACACCCGGGCAACAGTCGCGCTTTCCAACTCGCGAGTGTACCGATGTGTTTTACCGGCGATATTTGAATTTCACCAACTCGATTCTCATTCAAATTGTCACTAGATTTGTTTTTCTAGAGTCTTGTTCTTCTTGTTCTTTTTGGCGGGGGCTCGTAATAGCACTAATCTTGATTAAAATCCGCAATGGATTTGAAAAAAATGAAAATGTGGTTTGTACTCGATTGTAAAACAAAGGTAATTGAATTACATACATTCTTGAGAAATAAAATAACTTAATTCTTTTATAAATTTAGCAACTGCGTCAAAATTAAATTTGTTATATAAGTCTTTAAATTTATAATTTCATATATAAATAACACATAAATTTACAACATTAAAGTCGTTAAAAGATTTACAATACATTTATTCATAAATCTCGAATGATTTATAAATGTTAAACGATTTTAGTCGTCTTTATCGCGCAAGAAGAAAGTACAAATATTTACACAGTGTATAAAAAAGACAATGTTTAACTTGGAATTGAAACTTTATAATAATACAAAGTTGTCTGGAAAACTTATTAAACCTTCTTGATCTTTCGGAAAATAAAAAAAAAAAGGTATCGATTTTTCGCGGAGCCCCTTGGCGCGGCACACAGAACTTTTAATTTGGGCAACGACCTCAGATTATCTCGAAAGTTGAGAGTGCAGATTAATCCTGTCGACGTCGACGTTCTCGTCCTCCTCGTCGTCGTCGTCGTGAAAGGAGAATTTCGAGGATTTGTGACTTTGAAGCAAGTTATAAGTTGTGCTACTTACATTAAATTTGCTCATTGCGGCAATCGCATCTCCACGCTTGATTACGCAAACTTTAATATAATAAGAGACAATAATTGAATAAGAGCTCGGCACTTTTATTTAATAGTCAAACTTATCCTTCTCGCAAACTTTTTTCATTAATTCAAATTAATTTTAGAGATCATAACGATGCCTCCAGGTAAAAAGGCCGTATCTTTTACGCCTATCCAGGAGCAGACACGCTCACGGCTTTTTTATTTGGAGTTGCCGATGATAAATAAGTGTTAAAAAACTTATATAATACACAGGCGGAAATTTATCTCTCTCAAAAAGCAAAAAAAGCAATTCGCGCACTCGCTGCCAACAGACTTTAAAAGCCAAGATCGTAAGCAAGCATACACGGATCTGGACGTTTGGCTTTTTTATCAAAGCCATTATTGCACATGCCGACGATCAGCGGCAGCCGAGTTTCTGCAGGCATCCACGAGCCGTAAAATTATCTGACATTAATGCAAGAGATGTAGGTATAGAGGCTGTATAGCGTCGGGCTGAGCCGTACAAGAGACATAAGCACGGCTGCACAAAAAACTGACGAGTCAGGCTAGTGCCGGGAGCAGTTGCAAAAAAGAGGAAGAGAGAAAGAGGCACGTAGCCGATAGTGCGGAACACATTTTCTCGCGCGCAGTCGAGCTTTAGGCAAGCTGCTAAAGGAAGAGGCGAGAGCTTAAATGAACAATCTTTATACACGTTATTAGCGAAGGCAACATCTGGCCTATTACGTGAGAAGAAAAACGCGCGGGGAAAATGGAGAGGGAAGATCATTTTCCGCTTGCTTTTTTTATCCCGGCGATATTTAGTATTATTTATTCTATGAGGTTCGCATGTAAATTTCAGTGAGCTTAATGCGATCGCTTGTAATTTTGCTCTGCATCGTTAGACTTTGCTCGCGGAAATGAGAAATTTATAAGGTTTAAATTGAAAAGAAAGTAGAGCAGGCGTTGCCCATACGCGCGTAAACATTTATTTTCCAAAACACTAATTGTGAATTCACAAGAAAGTTTAACCAATTTCAGTAAAAGGTTCGAGCTTAAAGTTGCATCGTTATATAAAACGAGCGCGCGAGCTTGCGGCAGCTGGTTTATTCAGCTGCAAGCTCGGGCGTCATCATCAGCAACTCTTACATCGATCCATCAGCTCGTCCTCGCGCGGCTATGTATTCGTCACTCAATAGCCACTATCGATAAATTCAGCCTGTCGAAACAGCACATCCGAAGAGCAAGGGGGACAGCCAGAGGAGGAGCCGGTGCCTCGTAATTGCGCGTGTAGCTATTTATCAGCTGGGTTAGAACATATAACGCGTTTTCGATGTTTGGCCTGTAGCTGCGTGCCTGGCTCCTGTCCACTCTGCAAATGAGGCGCTGTTGCTGCTGCCGCCGCTGCAGCCGCGACTCTGTGCATACATAGGAAGCTTCATCTTCGTCTAGTTTCTGTGCGAGCACATACGGGTGTGCTTATGCGTGTACGCTCTTAAGCCTACACGTTGGATTATCAGCCGCTTGATGCTCGCTTCGTAGCGGCGCTGAATCGTTAACAAGGTCAATATGTAGGAAGATCGAGAGTCATTTGTATTTTATCTTAATAGATACTGTTTATTAATGCTAATTTTAATGATTTAGCTGATTATGAATTGTAAAAAATTTGTTACATGAAACTTTGCTAGATCGAACTTATAAATAAAAGTAACTAGTTTTTTTGAGATCCATTGATCCATTAAAGTTATTTTAACGTTCCAGCACATCACGCGCGCTACGTGCTCCTGTATGCATTTTCATGTTTTGTAATAAACAAACCATAACTTTAGCGATAAACAAAATCAATAATCAATTTCAAAAAAGCCAATCAGAAGCCAAGTTATTTTGACAGCAAAGCTTATTCATAGATATTTTATAAGTGGATTTTGGCCCGTCGAATCAGAATTTTTTGGGTAAACAATGTAGAAATTATAGGTATTTTTATTATTACCAAATTTTATAAACAATAATTATAAATTATTGCATTTTTGGTCCAGAAGAAAATTTTTCATATTTTTCAGAATATTTGAAAACAAAAATGTTCGTATAAATTAATTTACGAAAAACATTTTACAAGATAAAAGTTGTCATGAGGGAACCAATGCAATTTTTTATACTGCAGTAAAAGAATATCATTTTAATGTTAAAGTTTATTTGTACGATTAGATTTTTACATCTATCTTATCGTATTGTGTGTTTACAAGAAAGGGTGCATATCAATTGCATTTACATTTTTTAAAATCTGTAAATATATTTTTCTAAAAATTTTTAGAAACAGAATAACACATTTCAAACTTATATTAAAATAATTAATTTGAACAGTTGTGAAAGTGAACAATCAAAAACGGAATAGACGATAAATCGACTGCTGGTCTAATTTTCGAGCTTTTAGTGTAACTCGAACATTTCACTAGTTTACGGCAAGAGCATATATCTTAAATTTATGACCATGATTATATTCATATTTAGTGCCATAACGAATTAGCTAAATGTTAGATTTCAGTTCGTTTCCTCTTATATCAAGCACACCTTTAGACATTAAAGCGTCAATTTTTTGAAAACACGAAAAATTAGAATTATTTAAAGAATTCTACATTTTTAAAGAATTTTACATTTTTGTAAAGAAGGAAGAACTTGTTTTTACAAACACTATAGATCAAACACGTATTATAAATTAAAAATAATCTACTATTTATTGACATCTACATCCTTTACAAAAATACTAATATCGAGATCTATGGGCTTTATCGCATGACATTTGCCAAGCGCGTCATGAAACCCTTTATCGCGCTTCATAGCAGCACTCAAATGTGATAAAAGAGACATATGAATATCCTAATTTACTATATTTAGATGTAAAATCTAATCGTATGTTTAAACGACATTGTTAAAATAACTTTTATTTTTTGTTTTATTAAAAAAGTTCATCAGTTTCCTCATCCTTAACTCCTTCAAAATTCGAAAAAAAAGATTTTCAAACTTCGATCATTTTTATTTTGTAAATACCCAAAAAAAAATTTAATCAAGTTTTACTAAACTTTTCACCTTTAAATAATCTGAAAAATATAAAAATATATTTGTTCCGGTTGAAAAAAAAATTGTTTTTTATTGTTTTGTAATTATTGTTGATAACAAAGATACCTAAACGTTATCAATTGCCCATTCAAAAAATTTCGATATAGCGTGCCAAAATTCGTTTGAAAACTCTGATTGATCAAAAAGACATAAAAATAGTTAAATTATTAGTGAATTGTATTCGACTAATTAATCTAAGTATACATAAATACAAACCGATAGATAAATCACATAGGTAAGCCTACATATAAGATAGAATAAATCTTATATAACCTAAAGCGAATACAAAGTAAGCGCATATACTCGTGATGAGCGTACCTGTATCATTTTTACGTGTCAGTAAGTGATAACATATCTCGAATACGTATATCGACTCAACAAGCAGGCAAGCTGAAACGTGATAGAAAAATCAAGCGCTCGCATTGCTCTTTCCTTTCATTTCCGAGTAAGACAAATAGCGTTTGCGGAATCTATCGCATCACAAACAGGAGGATCAGCGAACTACAAAGATTCGTGTTACGTTCGAGTACAAAATTTTTCTTTTACACGCGATTTCACCAGCAGAGATTGTATCGTTATAAATTATTATTTCTGACGTATTAGAATCTCGTATTTCAGACTCCTAAACGCAATTAGCGAGAAGAAGGAATAATGAAATGGGTCAGAAGGTCGATGTACAAAGATAAAACAAAATCAACGCCCTAGCAGTTTTCTCAAGGATTCTCTCCTTCTTCCTTCCTTCCTTCCTTCCTATTCCATTCTGAGAAGGAAAGAAATTTATAACGAACTCTTGCGTGCTCTCGCTTCTCTCAAGCAGTCGGTCCAGGGGAAATAGATTTTCCAATTCTTTTTCTTTATGTTTGCTTCCCTCGTTATATGTATGTGAGTGTGGGTATGTGTGTATACATACATACATACTTATACAAACACACACATTTATATACGCATATCGATTTCATTGTAAACCAACGTAATAATGTGGCAGCATTCTGGCTTCCTTGTTTTCTGTATATCCGACAACGACAATGTTAATTTTACTTTGATTTCACAGTCAGTGAATTGTAAGTTAGAATTATTTTAAGGAGGGATCATCAGTCATGAATATTTAGGACTTACTTTATATATTTATATATTATATATCATTGCTCTACGTTTTATATTTACCTGTCAAAATTGCAGAGATGTGTTCTAAATCCTGATTGCTGAATTATGAAACGAAACGTCAACGTTGAAAATTGTTTTCTTTTGTCAGAGAAATACAAAATTAGAGATATATATTGAATTTCGATGTACTTAAAAATATCGCAGGATGAGAAAACATATTTAGCGTAAGAAAATTTAATGCTGATTCTCATTTTAGGAAACATGGTTTGCCACCTGCTTTAAGAAGAAAGAGACCAAAATGTAAAGTAAAATCTATAAAAATAAAGTGCTAAGATTACCGTACTCATACTCAGACCACATTTATCACGACGTGGCAAGATCCGTGTTTGCAAGAATCCAATTTTAAATATGTTCATACCCTCAATTTTAAATATATTCATAACTTTTTATATGTATTAAATTTAGAGAGCCAAAATTTGATACAAGGCTCTCTTGATTCTTATTGCATTTGAATATGTTCAAATAATATTTTAGAAACTGGTAATAGATCCATGTCGATTAAAAATCCTTTGTATTAAAAACTAACCTTTTATTCAATTGTCATTTGGTTAGTGCATTTTACTTACTCACGAGTTGGGTACAAGAATAGTTTTTATTTTGTCGTACGGTCAAGACGAATTAGTCTAGGAGTGATGGTAGCTTAAACATTTACGTTTAGAGCACTCGCGCAGCAGTCAAAACCGTAAATCTGTTTACGACTCCCACCTTTTTTTTGAATGATGATGATGGTGTTCTTTAGGTCTCTCATAATTAATATTATATTATTTTATGGTTATCAATCTACAACGTTAATTTTCTTTTAAAAAATGATGAAAGTGAAAAAAAGGAAATGATAGAGAGAGCGCGAGGGAAGAAAGGGCTTTTGAAAAACTGCGTATGCAAAGTCCAGTAACTAATTTATCAACATCACCAGTACATACACCTACACACACGCACACAAATGTACACGCGTATATCCTCGGGGCCGATAAACGCATGCAAATTGTCCGGAATGCTCGGTCGCGCAATCGTAATTCGACTTGACGCGCAGTAAAGGAATACATAGAGGACGCGAAAAAATCGCGTATATTAATTGTTCCGAAAATTGCAGTGATGAACCGTCATGTCGTTGCGAATGACAGTCGGGGAATCAGAGAGCTCGCTCTCGCTTTGTCTGTGTACGTTATGCCCGCGCAGGGACAGAGACAGAGAGAGAGGCGCGCACCAGGGGGAGCTGGAGATTAAATGAAGCGATAATGAAGCGCGTTATCGGGAAATGGCTAGTCTTTCGAGATTATCATCCGTCGAGCGTCGAGCGTCGAGCGTGTCGGCCGTTATCGAGTCCGAAATGGAAACGCTGCGAGGTCTAAGCCCCCGCATACTGCGCCCAGTCAAATGAGCCGAGCGTTTAATATTTTAACGATTATCGCGATTTATCAACGCACGCGCACGCCTCGCTCTGTTTCTCTCTCGTTCGTTATGCGCCTGTGTGCACTTGTAATATGTCCTCTGGTTGCCAGTTCGGTTTCGATGGTATTGGACTAATGCTTGTGTTTTTTTTCGCATCGATTATTGCTGTCAGCCCGAGAGACTGCAATTTTCGTGCGTTCGAATGTTATTAGAATTGGATGAAGTATGTGGTTGAAGTATTCATTCAACTTTTTTTCTCTGTTTCTTTACACCCTTAACTTAATTATTTGTTTAATATTTTAGTTTTACAATTTTATCCGTACACAGCTTACCGGTGAAAATAAAATTTTTGTCGCACAAATAAAGTAGTCTAAACCATCCGAGTAACAAAACGACCAAGCTTTTTTAATTAAGATCTATAAATCTCATTTGCTCTGACCACATAAAATTACTATCAATCAATAAAACAAGCTGTACCGCGCCGAGCCAGTGATATTATTACCGTAACAAAAGCGAAGGAAGGGAGAGTAATACCGGGCTCCCGCCGGCATCGAGCCGCGCTGCACGTATACATTAGTGACGTAAGATCGATTTTGATGGCGCGCTGGCGAGCTGTATAGATGAGAGACATACCTGGAGTAGAAGCGTGCTAGTTCTCCCCTCGATTTCATGCATATAACTCGCATGCGCGAGCGAGCTCGGGAGTCATTCTTATCCTCCCCCCGCCCTCCAGGAATCGTACGCCCGCGCGATCTCCGCCGGGGTTTATGTATGTGCAGCCTATGTACGTATACATGCCTTAAATGGAATTAAAGTGCGATGAACAGTACGTGAAATTCAGGGAGCGTCGCCACACGAGTTTCCTGCGCGCTCAGCCCCTCGGCGAGCTACTCGTGATTCACCATTTTGCGATGGGGTTTTATTCCTGTCGGATATTAATTTACTCCATTTCTATGAGGCTTTGAGATAGAGAATAAAATTTGTATTATTGATACTGGAGGTAACCTTGATGTTATCGTGAACTAAAATTTTAGATAAAAACCATACGTGAGTATGATTAACTGAAAGGTTAATAAAGCCCTATATTCACTAAAAGACTTGCATACTGTTAGCAATGGAGACTCGCTTGAACATTAAGGCCCTTAACACAGAAAAAAGAACAAGGCACAAGAACAAAAATAGCATTGGTTACTATATCTATATACATAAGGAACAAGCAGAAACAATCCCTTGTTCCTTGTGCTTTTATACATATAGATGTAGTAATCAATGTTATTTTTGTTCTTGTGCCTTGTTCCTTTTTTCTGTGTTAAGGGCCTAACGCAAGCCTAAAATGCTTCTAAGCCTATTTTTTTGTGAGCAAAATACTACATTCTCTCACTTTAAGGGAATGTAGTACTTTGCTCACTATTGAAGAAATATGGAATACTACACGTGCAGAACAGGCTCTGATAATTGAATTTCTCTCACCTTATTAGGAAAAATTTATACGCCACTCGTGAGCATAGGTAATTCGCACACTTGCCTTTTTTTTCTCGCCTTGCTCTGGTGACAATATCGACTCGTGTGGGAATCACTTATTTTGCTCACTACTCGCCTAATCTACTACTTTTGACTGAGAAAGCTAGCTTTTTTACTTATTTTTTTTTTATTATTACAGATAAAATAAAAAAATGGTAGATTACATAATACTTTTTCTTATATCGATTTTTTAAATTGAAATTTTTGCTTACATTACAATATTTCTTAATGCGATTGAATTCATTTGTTTCAAAATGTTTGTAAAATCAATATCTGTAAAAGGGTTTTCCTAGCGAAAGGATGTTTCGTACATATCTGTACATTTTTGTACGTTTTGTTTCAGTTTTCGAACTTTTGAACAAAAATGTATAAAAATGCTTGTTTTATACCAAAACACATGAAAATCTACGAGGGCTTTTAGATTCGCGATATTTTTTATCTGTGAGGCAATCTGCATACACATTGTTATGATTTATTTTCAATGTCAGGTAGTAACATTGTATCAATAACAGCTAGTAAATAATTCTAAGAATATGAAAAAATTTTTATAAATATTAATGAAGTTGTCGATCATCTAAAAATAATGTAAAATGCATAAGCGCATTTTATGTTTAAACTATATACTATATGTAAAAAAAAACGATAAATTACTTTTTAAGAACCTACGTGCCAATAAATTGGCAGTAAATTTTTATTTTAGAGCCGTCGGCATTTAATATTTGTTTTTTAAATACAATTTAATAATTATTAATTATACATCTCTGAAGCGTATTTGAAATAATGTATTTGAAACAATATTAATATTGTCAATCTCAGAAGAAGACTATTAGAATATTTTTTTTTAATCTTGCAAATTCATTGATACCTATAGCTTCTTAAATTTTAATATAAGGATCACAAAATAAATATTAAAATTATCATTCTGTTTAATAAATAGTCCATTTTATTAGAGACAGATGAGAATAAACTGATATTTTTACATCTTGATTTGTTAAAGAACAATTTTATCCATCTTATTACTTATTTAAAGAAATTATATTTTATTTAAAACATATTTCATTTTGGAATCATTAACTAATTTAAGTTCCAGTGAATTCACAGCAATTTTTTTTTATTGATCAAAATCAAAATTTAAATTAAATAATAAAAAAATTTATTAAATAATAAAGTGCAAAGCGGAATAAATCACCATAGAATCGTCGCCTAAAAGCCTAACAAAACCGAAAATGCGGGCACATTAAAACGCCAACTGGTAAACGCTGAGCCAAGCCATCCACCAAAATATATAAGAGAGCAAAATCGCACAATTATTCATAGTCGCAGGATGCGCCGAAAAAGAATAGAGTCCTGTCGGCGTACACGCGGATACAATGGTTGGGAAATGGACGAAAAAGAAATTTGTTACGTCACGTAACGCGCGCGTCCTGTCTCGGCGAGCCACGAGTTCTCTGGCCCGACAGGATTTGATTGAGATCCTTTTTCCCCGGCACGCTGATTCGCGCATCTCCGTAAATCTTTGACATTCTCGATATTTTCCCCCCTCTCTCTCTCTCGCAGCGGACCGAACAAACGACTTTTTGCCAGCGGCGGGCAGCTCTGACCTCGATATCGGTCCTTTGGCTGCTTTTTATTTTGCTTGCTGCTCTAGCTCGCTGTAATGGTCGGACTGTTGGAGTGAAAAACTTCATGAATTTCACATGGATCGAAGCGTCATTTAATCCAGAAAAAGCTTTGCTAATTTTAAATAGGTGGTTGGAAACAAAAGCACTTTTGTTTTCTCGAAGCAAAAGCTTTGTGACGACTAAGTTTATGGAATTTAAAATTTTAATCTCCTAATTTGAGTCTCCTGAATTAAAACATATAGTTCTTGTGGTAAGTGCGTGTGTGTTTGAGTGTGCGTATGTTTGTGTGTATGCGTGTGGGTATGTGTGTGAAATAAGTACAGCAAATATTGAAATTCAGTACTCTGTAAATTTTAAATAGTGCGAAATTCTCCACATAGTGGAATTCCCACTAACAAAATTACTTAGTGAATATTCACGATAAAGTGTGAATTTTTTACTACTCGTTAGTGGGAATTCCCCTATGTGGAGCATTTTGCATTATTTAAAATTTACAGAGTAAGTATTAATAGGAAGTTGTAGTAGTACAGCACATGACCTCCACGCATGTTAAAGTTTTTTTTGTAATATTATTAGTTTTACCATGTCAATGCCTTTGAGCCTCCTATGCTTAAGTGCGCGCTCTAGGGTCCATTAGATAAAACCTTGAGACACGTGTATATATGGCCAGGCATATATACCCTCTACAAATAATTATGTTATAGGACACTTTAGTCTAGAAAGAGAAGAAGAAGTTGTGGGAGTAAGAAGATATATACTCACACATATACAAAGAGGGTGCAGGTATACAGCGCCGAGGGGTCGGATGTCCACGAGAAAATGGTCTCATAAATCTGGCGTCGCGGGGCCGCTCCGCTCGCGCCGCGCAATTTGAAAAAGAGATGACCGTCGATCGCCACGCTTTATTAAGCATCCCCGAGCCTTTAATTCCCAAAGAATAACATCGATCGGAAGAGGGGGGAAGCTAGACGCGTTCCTGGCTAATAATGACCGGCAATTAATACTCTGCTTCGGCGTCTCCCCGAGACCGGGGGAAAACGATTATTTCGATAGATTAATCCGAGAGCGGGGCCGTTTAGTGAAAACGAGAAGGAGGGAAGAAACGAGCGGAAGAGAGAGAAAGTCGAGTGGCACTCGTGTAGTAGTCAAGGCCAGACTATACCGAGACGATGACGAGAAAGGAGGAAGTACCTTCTTCTATCGGGCCTGTATACGCGCACTCGAAACTGCATTCTCCCCCCTCTCTCTTCGAAGCCCTTTGGCATCGGTGATCTCTGCTTAGCACCACCCCCGCCGACGAGTTTCTCTTTCTGTCAGCGGAGAAAAGCTGAAGGTAACGGCCCTTGTGGGCTTGCGGCCTGCTCCTGATCTTGTCAAGTGGCTACTTGCGGTTTATTTACGAGGAAACGCGCCCGATCTTCAGCAGGGCCGTTCATATGAAAGTATAAAGCCGGAGCACTCGAGAGAGAGCTGGGGGGAGTCTCGAGGCCCTGTCCTCTTCTCCTTCTCCTTTAGCGGCGACATCGATAAAAATTGCAGGACCAGAGAGAGAGCGGCTGCTGCCGCTGACTTTTATGCGCGCGAGCTGCTTCTCTCATTTCGCGACTAGTGACTTTTTAAAAGCGGAGCGGCCCTGTTGCCGCTCTGTTTCATTCACTAGCGCAAGCGTCCGAATTTGCATGCCAAGATACATTTTTTTTGCGCTGTTTGAATATCGGAAACGCTCCCTTTTCTCTTCCTCTTCCGCTAATTGAGTAAATAGAGAAAGGCGAAGCCAGCCAAAAGCAGCCGCGGCACTGCTCACTTTTATACACCAGCGACGGGAAAAAATTTTGCCGGGCCGGGTGAAGGCAAGAAAAGCAAGATGGACAAACAAGGGGGGCGGTTCCAGTATGCATACATACAAATAAAATCCCCCGACATGCAACGTCTTTGATCCGTGGCATCCTTGAGAGAAAGCTTTTCGCAATGCGCTCCAAGTATCTCAAGCGTCAAGCACGAGAAAGCAAGCTTTTTCCGGCCAGACTCTTACAGACGAGCGCCGAGTCAGAGTTGCAGTCACGAGTCCCACTCTCTCTCTCTGTCTCTCTCTTTCTCCTCTCTACCTCCTCTCTCCTACCCAAAAGCAATACTCGCAATAGCTGAAGCGCGTCGCGAGCTGAACCGGGGAAAGCGAGGGAGCTTGCGAGAGAGAGAGAGAGAGAAAGCTGAGGGCCCGAGCTGGGGCGAGCTCGTAAGGTAGCGGCTGCCAGCGTGAAATGAGCTGCCAGCCCGCACGACGTACGGTCTCTCACCCCTCCCCCTCAGTCTCCCTAGTTGTTTAACTCCGAAGCCACGAGAGCACGACGCTAACTAAATCCAAGGAGCGCGACTCCGCAGCGCGCGCGCGCCGCCCACGCTAGAGCCGCGCGCGCGCAAGCTACAGCGCTCGATTTAACGTCGACAGTACGAAATTACGCCCGCCGCAAAAGCTTTCCGTTATAATTGCTCAAACCAAAGCGGCCCCGGCCTAACCTATTGGATAATTTCTGAAAAAGCTCTCACTCCGCCCCTCCACCCATTCGGCTTTCTCGCCTAGCCGCACTTATTAAGCCGCGCGCGCTGCCTTTTTCTCTTTTTCTCCTTTCAAATTTTTTCCTTTATTTCATTTTCACCTCCCCACCTGTCCCTTTTCTCTCCCTGCAGACTCTAATTATACCTTTTCAGAAAACGACCAATTACTCCACTCTCGCTCTCCCGCGTGAATCGCGCGCCCTTAATACCTTTTTTCCTTCGCCCTTCGCAGATAAATTTTTCGAAACGACAGGTAACTATTTAATTTCATCTTTTTTTCTCCCTCCGTCTCCCACTTCCCTTTCTCCCGGGGCGAAACGGGATAGAAGCACTGATGAAAAAAGCCGAGGAAAGCGAATAAAAAGTAACGAATGCAAGCCGGCCGCCCCCCGTCTGAATCCCGGCTTTTACAGAGTAAACAAGACGCGGCCGGCTTATCGAGAGGCGCGCAACAAGCTATTCCCTGCAAGCTCCTCCGCTCGTTGCCTCGGCCAATGAAACGACGCGATGGAGCGCCGCGCGCGCGAAAAAGCAATTTTCGCCCCCAAGCCTTCTTACCGACAGGTATATTCTACCTTCCCAGCTTGCGCTGGAGATTCGATTCCCAAGGTTATATTGCGCTTGTATACGCGCCGGCCGAACTAAGCGTTCGACTTAAGCTCGATCGGAGAAGCTGCTGCGTCGCTGCGGCGGCTGTTTTAACGAAATTTATACGGTTATTGCTGTTTTATTGTGGTTTTATGAATTAATTTGTTATGAGTGATGTGACAAGATTGAAATAAACCAGTTTTAATGTGAATGAAGTAAATTGAAACGATTAGACGGAAACGCGAACGCTGATCATTATTTTCAGAAGTGCTCAATCTTCCGGTCGTTAACTGGAGTATCCTCCGAAAAATAACAGACAGACAGAGCTAAATGAAAACTGCGAGAGCGCGTGATAACGCGTCACTTAATAAGCTTGTCAGCGGGGAAAAACAACTTCATTTTTTCAGCGCAGGCGAAATCTCGTTGCGGCATAATAAGCGAGTATTTATATACTGCTTATGCCGGGGCGACTTTCCTCATTTTGCCCTTTGCCATCGCCGGCGAGCTTTTAATTAAAACGTACAAATTTCTATATTCGTGACTTGGACTCCGCCGGCTGTCTGTCTGTCTTTCTCTCTTCCGCCCTTCCACTTTCCATTTCCCGCATTTCCCGCCTATTATCTCACTTCTGCAAAAATTGTTTTCCTGAACTCGAGAGGAATCTTTCCTTTATTCTTTCCTCCCCGTCTCTTTGCTGGCCTCTGCACTTCTCCCCGCTGCAAATAATACCTGGAAAATACTCGCTATTTACTCGTGTGAATTTCACTTTTTTTTTTTTATAAAAAAGAAATTGAAAAATTGAAAACCAATATAATTTATCTGAATTTAATAAAATTTACACGAGGACTGATTGTATCGGCGTTCCATTTAAAATGTACGTGATTCCGAGAGATCGTCTGCTAAGTAAATCCTATAACGCGGCGGCGGCGTCGGCGTTGGTAGAGGCTAGTTTCCACTTATTTAATTTACCCGCTTCGGAATTCCAGAGGATTTCGCCGGGGCGCAAGGCCAGTATATAATATACAAGTTTGGAAGCGTCTCAAATTCCCCTCCCATAAATAAGCACTACTAAGTGCCTTACAGAGGCTTTAGTTCTCCGGTAAATTTGTTGTGATTTCTGCAGGAAAAAAACAAGTTTGTGTTCAAGTTCTTGGCACTATTTGTTGTAGACTAGTTTCCTTAACTGTGTATCATTATACTACTCTTAGTTGGAGTAAAGATTAAAAATAAAATAAAAATATATGTTATTATAGGTATTCGTACATTCACATTCTCTTCACATTTCAAAAATTACAATCAATAGTACTTTGATAAAAAAAAATACTATTCTAGTTTCTATAAAAACAAGTATTTAATTGCAATTTCCATTTTCTGTTACAGGTGAGTTACACACGCAATTTTTACGTTAAACCTACATTCCCACGTAAGTTAAACAAATATATTATAATATCATTGTTAAATCTCATACTTTTATAAACTTTAATCACGAAAGAAACGAATAAACAGAAAGACGCTCCGGAACAACATTCAAATAGACGTAATAGCCAAAGGAAGATAAATGTTATAAAACGTTGGGAAAATAAATAGCGGCGCGCCGAAAACAAGAGGCAAGAAAAGCGACCGACGACGATTCTTCAATTCCACACTCGAGTTATTTTCTTAAAATCTACTTTAGGGTCTTTCCCATCTTTCTACTTGCGCTAAGCTCCTCTGCTATCGCGAAAAGAGTTGCTCTTCCCCTCCCAAGATCCCAAGATAGAGTAATTCGAAGACGTCTGTGAAAACGTCGGGATGTCGAAAATATTGCGAGAGCTTTTTCCTTTTATTTCACGTGAAATTTAGAAGCGCTGACGTTTACGAAAGCTCGCGGCCCACGTACATCCGAAAAATAGGCTCCTTAAAAAAGCCCCGAGCGCAAAAAAGGGAACGAGTACTTAATTATGTAATCGTCAATTAGCGGGCTTCTCGCGTCAATGCTTCGATTATTATTCAATTAACCGGCGAGAAGCCAGGGTCCATCGGAAAGTCCATAAAGAGATGAGAGGGGAGGGGAGTAAAGATGCTTGCACGATCGATTCGAAGAAAGCAATTAGTTGGGATTATTCCCGGCGATTGGCGGCCTCCTGTCTCTATCTCTGTTTGCGTCTGGCTGCTAGTAGGAGAGGAGCGTCCGGAAAAAAGCGTCTAAATTTAGGTTCGCGGAGGGAATGGAGATGGGGGGAGGGGAGGGAAAAGAGGAGTTCTAAAAGGCACGTCATTATGGATCGAAGCAATCGAGTTTAATCCTTGGATTATTTTTTTGGGGCCGCTCCTCCGATATCGGGCATTAACGATGGCGGAAATAAGTAAGAGACAGTCGAGAGCGCCCGAAGAATGGAGGAGAGAACACGTAGCGAGAACGAGAGAAGCCAGAGAGAGAAAGAGAGAAAAGCGAAGACGGAACGCTGGAGGATATCCGCGAGCGCAACGGAGAAATCGAGAGAGACAATACAGTCAGCAGCAGACGCAGCAAATTGCCCGTTAATAATCCATCCGGCTCGCTGAACCTCTCTTTCTCTTTCTCTCTCTCTCTCCTCTGCTGCCTCTCTTTTTCTCTCGCGCGAGAGCGCGAAGCGTCGCACACGATAGGAGAGGATAGGACAGTAGGACGACAAGGCGCCTTGGACCTCTCTCCGGCCTCGATGAAATATTCTTCCTTGATCCGGTGTAATTGTGACTCGACTCTCGCTCTCTCTCCCTCCTCTGTTTCTGCTTCAGCCGAGAGAAAATTCTAGGAGCGCTCTGCTGCTTCTGCTTTTCTTGCTCCTCTCTTCATTTCTCTCGTCACGCCACTCGAGAAGGAAAATATTGCCTTTTATAAGCCTCCCACAGCTCATTCGCTTTCTTGGCAAAACTCGCCGGCGATACATCGGCGCTGCTTCCGCTAGCCGCGATTCCTCCTTTATATCGACAAACATTAATGCGACGACTCCCCTGACTTCTTTTATTCCCTTATTTTACTCTTTTTATTTTATACATTTTACCTTGAAACTCCGTCTCCTTTTTTCCCCTCTATTTCACGCATCGCACAATAAACAGAACTTTTTCATTAAAACAGCTGCATAAAATATGATTTATCCAGTTGCGCGCGGCAGTAATGCGCGCCGGGCGTTCAACTTTCCTAGAAACAAAAAGAGGAGCCCCGGAGAAGTCGAGCTTACGATAAGGGCTTCGCATAGAAGCAGCCGCGCCGGGGCGCTCGCTCGCGCATCCCTGAAGGACAAAGAAATTTCCCGGGGACACAGGGAACTGGCCGAGCGTCCGGGCGTTTAATCAACTCTAGTATATATCTCTCGACCTGTCTTTCCCTACTTCGAGCTATACGTTTGGACTAATCTCGGCCCACCTCCCTCTCCCCTTACTTTGCCGCTCTTCGCCTATCTCCGCTGACTTTTGCCCTCTCTCAAGTTTCCATGCTCCCGCTTTTACCTATTTCCTTTCATCGCTCGGTTCCCCGTAGTATAATAAGATCTATAATGCTTAATATATAAGCGCGGGCCTGCGCTGCCGCGAAACTACGAATAATGCAAATACAGATGAAATGACTTTAACGAGAGCGCAGGTGTAAGTTATTTCTCGGCTGCTGTGGAGCGGGAGCTGAGGAGGAGGAAGAGAGAAAGAATTTAATGCGTATTATAGTCACCCGAGGCGATGCGAGGCGAGTGGGAAACTTGGGAATATTGAATCGCCCGATAACTTTGGCTATTATTGCTCCGTGTCTTTTTGAGCTTCGAGCACTGCGGGACTGCGTTTTGCCTCTTTGTTCGCAGAGGGCGATTTACTTTGGCTAATTTTCGGAGTGCGAGTTTTTGTAATTGTGTGTAGCGCGACTGCAAGTATATATTACTTTTTTGTTTAATTGAGTGCGCACGATTTTTGTTACGTTAGCGACGTGATCTAGAATAATAATTAAATTAGTTAGGTTGTATATATTCATGTCTAAATCGTTGTTGTAAATATTTCGGTCTTTGATACTGCAACCTTTTAGGCTCTGAATGTCTTCTACAGTAGATATTAAAATAAGATTGTGTTATATGATATAAAATTTTGTATTGTTATTACACTTCAATTGTTTATATTTTTATTAACAATTTAGGCGGGTAACAAATTAAGGAATGTAATTGCGTCATTTGGGACACTGTAAGTATTACTAAAGTTGTTACCCGTATGTAATCATGCAATCTTTGTAAGACTCTTCCGCGCGTTTAAATGTTCGCGCCATACTGCCAGTGGGCAGTAGAGAGTCCGCTTTGCAAGCACACCGCTAGGTGGCGCACACCTGTCCCCGGCCATCACGCCATAGGAAACGCTACACGAACGCTGCACGAACAGCCTTTCGCTCACCCGAACACCTCCCGTAGATGGTCTTGGCAACCACTATAGTTCGACGTGAATAAAGGACGTTTTTTGTAGATAATTAAATAATTTTCTTTATTTAATTATCGCCCTCACAAGGCGTGCCTCGTTTTTGCGGATCACTCCGGATCCATCCTTTTCCCCTTCCTACCCTCTCCTCTGGGTGGTGTAGCATTCACTAAGCCGGGCGGGCTTTCTCTAACTCCAGAGTCAACGTAGAGGGCTTAGTGCTGTGTCCTCCCTCTACGCAAC
>JAPYZA010001873.1:0-19460 GCA_030522685.1 Eupelmus azureus
ATTAGAAAGTAGATATTCTGTTAATTTTACTTATTTACATAAGAAATAAATTCGGTATTCTTTTAAAATTAAGTAGGGGAAACTAAAATTAGATGCTTATAGAGGTGAGTTGAGAAAATATGTAATATCTTATTGGTTTAAAATTTTAATTTATTTTAGACGTATTGATAAGCCTACATAACTGCCTTACATCTTTGATCCACTGAAGAAAAAAAATGTAAAAAATTACCAGATTACAATTGAAATTTCCCACTGAATTAAATAAATTAATGATACTTTCTTTTAAAAAGTTTAGTCGAGATAGCAATATTTAAATTGAAAAATACAAAAACGGCAGAAAAGACATGTAAATCTAAAAAGAGCTACAAGCAGAATTCATTTTAATGAAAACTGCAACGCATGCCCTTAAGCAAATGTCCTAGGGTAAATTATAACGTGAAAAGTAAAGCTTTAAAAAAAATTCATAGCATGAATTTCTCATTTAAGAAACCTAACACATCTAACCTTTATTTATTGCAGTTAATAATATTTTTAATGTTTCATTCACTTTATTAATACTAAATGACAGAACAACATTTTCATCACTAAATCAAAAAATAATAAAAACCGCGCAAATTCAAATCAAAATTCGATCGCGCAATTTCCCTAAGAGCACGACAAACAGGTTGTACTAAGCAAAAAACCTCGTCGAAAGCCCTGAAGTCGCTTCCACCTCGGCGGAAGTTAGACCGTCACGACTGATGCGATATTTGCGGATGACGCTGGCACTTAGAAATTAACGACCTCGCGGTGAAATGCAAGCACGCTTTTATTCGAGTGTGAATCCAAAGTTCCCGCCAGAAATCGAGCGAGACGACCGGATTCTTTTCTTGTTTCAATGCAGAAACATCGGCAAAAGTTTTCTGGATACGTCGCAAGACTCGAAAAGTAGTTCTCGAGGTGGAATCTTGGTCGGAATTGGGTCCTTTCAAATGGAAATTCTAGCTGCGCAATGGAGGTATTTGAAAAGACTGAGGGTCGCTTCCTCGCGCGCTGAAGACAAAAGCTAATATTTGCAGTCAATATTTTGAGTGGAAAATTCTATTAGATGTGTTATTGATATTAGTAGCGATGATGATACATGTTTTTTGTAACCTAATCAGCTTAAAATCATGGTCGTACAAAAAATAAAATGCCGATAATATCTATCGCGTTTATTTTAATTAATAAAAAAATTCTAAAACAACTAAAAAGCAATCGTTAGTGCAACGTTTAGTGAATTTCCCTTGAAAAGCAATAATTATTTACAACAATCAACAAAACTTCTTTTATACCATAAAAAAGTTCTTCGAACAGTGCGTACTTATAAAAAATCAATTCACACGGCAAGGAATCTAGCACAAGTAGAAACAGACGAGCTAGGCAAGACCGAAAGAAAAAGTGTGGAGGATACATCAAAGTGCACGGCGCGCCGCGGGGATCGATAAAGAACCATGAGAAATCGCTAGACGCACACGCGCGCGTTTAGACAAAGCCGGAGAGCCAGTCAGCTGACGCATATAAGCGTGCGCAATATACGTGCGTATAAGCGGGAAACGTAAAGTCGCTTCCTAATGCGAATATTGCGAACGCGAGTTGAATCACTTGCAAAAGCAATAATACGTCCGAGCCTGAGCGTACGTTTAATATATATATATATTCTTTTATCAGATTTTTTAAAATAAGGACTATTAATTTTATGGGTACTGATAGGTTGTTGTTTGGTTCACGACTAAGCTTTGCTTATTTGCATATTAGTTGAAGTGCGACGGTATAAGAAATACGAAAATTAGAGTAAATTAGGATACTGAATTATTTTAGGGCTGTACTCAAAATTGCGACTGTATATTTGGCCAATAAATCATTTAAATACCAAATTAGGGATATAAATTTTCAATTCAAGCTCTAAATTATTTTTACGGCTGTCCATAAAGAAAGGCGATAACTCTTAAAAAAGCTATTAAATTCTGAAAATGTTAGTTTTAAACAAAACGACTAGTGTTTTATTCATTTACTGGTTTTATCGCGCATGCAGCCGGTGATAAACTTCAATCGAATAAACTTTTATTATACAACAGAATCATTCCACGTCAAATTTTGAACTTGAAATTCAATTTAATTTAACATCCATCACCAGGAACATTATTACGCGCAACTGTATTATTGACAACGATGTTTTATAACATAGTTTTATCGTATTTAAATAACAATACATTCTTTTATAACCACGCTCCATACTATACACTCTTTTAAAGCGATCCCGAACCGCTTATTTACAATCCCTTCTTTCACCCGTCACTCCCAATTAAACGCACAGTTTCATAACAACAAAAATAAACCAAACAACTGCATGCCCAAACTTTTTCTCACCACATCACCTCCAAACCTTAATTCCATCTCTCACAGTCCAAAATCACACTTAAACCAAAAAATGCACATACTCTGATACCCCTCTCCTCAACACCTATAAAACCTCAAAATTTTCCGTAACGACCTCTCCGAACTCCACACGCGGAACCAGCGCGGCCGAAATCGAGAGTCCACTCTCGCCGCGCGCTCGAAAAGTTCACGTCTCGACGGCGCGCCTAGAATGCACACTGCCGCTCGGCGCAGAAATCGAAAAGAGCTCGAGCTCCGATACCGGTTTTGCCGGCGCTGCGCGCTTGTTTTTCCGATTATCTGCCGAGCGCTCGCGAAAAAACGACGGATTCCCCGAGCTAGAGCGTTAAAGTCGAGAGATTAAAGAAGAGGAGTGGGATCTAAGGTGTTGCATGAGTATACGTACGCGTTTGATTGTGCGAGCGGCTATATACGTGCGCGCGATGCTGAACTAACTAATGAAAGGCGGCCCGGCCGGGTTAGTTGGTCATGGGGGTAAGATAAGTCGACCCACTTGACTACCACGCGCTCGGCGCTTACGTAAAAAGAGCGAACGCACTGCAGTCGAGGTGCAGCAATAATTACATAAAGCCGATGCTGCGCGCACCGATTCTTTTTTAAAGCGAGCGCGATTATCGGAGCTCGCCTTTCGCTGCGATAGATCGGTTTGGACGAGCGTATAAGTGCGCATGTGTGTGTGTACAGTGTGATTTTTTTTGGGTTCGTCGACATGAGGCGTCCGGTGTTGGAAAAAAACCCGCATGGAAATTGGTAGATTGGCGGCGAGTGTTAGGAAATGCATGGGTTTTGAATGTAAATCGATTAGAATTATATAATGGGACTGACAGACGGCGACCGGTGGGTCGTGGATGGGTAAATTAAAGGCAAAGTTTCATTAAATCAATGTGGAGTTTTGAAGAAAGAGAAAAATTGAATGTGCGTATTGTGCTTGATTACATTTGAGTGAGAACAGGATTTGGCAGAGTTGTGAGAATGAGATAATGTGTTTCGTCTTTAATCAATAAAGCCTTTCCCGAAATCCGTATAAGTCGACGCTGACTCATAAGGTATGAAGCATGTTACTAAGAGAAGAAAACAGATTTTCTCAGATAAGTTTCTGCTGTTGCTTAATATAATTTATAATTACGGTTGAGAGGTTCATTAAAATTATGGGTTTGTTATTTTAAATAAAAAGTATAATATTTTATCCTTTAAATATGTGAATATATATTAATAAATTTGTACACTCTGTAAGCAAAGATTTTTCGCATAAAAATGTGCTTTTTCTTCCTAAAATGGTAAAACAGTAAATATGTACGCCGAAAACAATTTCCATACTAGAAACATTATTTAATTTTATACAAACAATATTAATAATAATTGAAAACTCTTTAAATTTTATATCTTCTATTTTATAAAATTATTTGATTTACTATTTCATGATTGGCTAAAAATTGAACATAATCTTTATTTGTTTTCGGATTAAAAACTTTGATAAAAAAGTAAAAATAAATTAAAGCTCCCACCGTGCATCAAGTTCGACCTCATCTATTTTAAAATGCGTTAATAGAATACGCCGCGGGAAAAAAGGTAATAAGCTGATGTTAACTTTAAACGAAACGCGAAGCAAGTTTCTTATACTTTATACTCTGTGTGCAACGAACGATGGCAATACTTGCCTAGAAACAGAATAACCTGAAAATGTTTTCAGGTAAAGTAATAATTGCATGATATCCTTCGCGTTTACGCACTACAATAATTAGATTTGATGTACGTAATGATTATCCATGTGTTTAAATTATAATCAATCATTTGACCCGACTATGTTATGCTAACCCGAAAATTTAGTGTAGTTGACAAATCAGTGACTATAAGACTTGCAATATTATCGTACATTTTTATTAAGAAAGTTAAATATTTTAACACTACATAATGAACAAATATGAAAAGTTTCACATTTGTTACAATTTTAAACATGCATTTCTTATAAACTAATGCATTAATCGGTGCTTTAAGAGATTGTAATCATTAACAAATTTCTTATAATTATCACAAATATTATGCAGATATTCATGGGGAATAATAGCGCTATTAGAATTAGATATAGATCATTAGATAAAAGCCTTCCTGTAGATAAAAATATTGTCTAATTTGTCAGTTTCAATAAAAGCTTTTAGAATTGCGTCAACACTAATAGTATCAATCAATAAAAATAATGATTCCATAAAACTGTCCCTATAATATTTATTAAAAATATAAATAAGTACAATATATTTTTGTAAAGAATAACAAAAACAATAAATTAAAATTTCGTTAAAATTAGTATTTTTTTCTTTCATCTTTTACTAAATAAAAATTAATATACCTATGAAAATGAATTTATTTTTTAAAAATTTGTGCAAGTCATTGTATCTTAAAAACAATATCATCCAGAGATTATGAAGGTGAGCAATAGAGAAACAAAACAATAAAGTAAAAAATAAATTCTGCAATTATTGCATTTGTTTCTACTTTTTACATTATGTCACATTTTCCAAAAATGTATACAAAATTCAAATATCTTAATTCAAAAAAATAATCATTTTATAGTACGCAGGAAAGATGAAAATAATGCTGAAGAAATGCAATAAAGTCACGTTCGCCATTCTTAGCGTGCATCTCGTTTCATTTTCTCACAGCCTTTTCAATGAACTTTAGAACTCAATTAAGTTTTTTTATTCGTGAATAAATTACTTTTATTAACAATATCTCAGAATTCTTGATAATGAAGTTACTGTACTCATATTGCAAAATGAGAATCTTTAAAATCTTCATTTTTATGTAAATAATCCTAATGAAGTTGAATAAATTTTTTTTATTGTATTTTAATTTTAATTAAAAGGTATAGATTAAACAATTTTTAATCCTTTTTACAAATTTATTTACATTTTTATCACTTTTACTCTTCAGTAGGTAAAGTTCACTGGTATTAAACATTTAAAACTGAAAAGCACAAACATTAATTATAGCCTAACCAAAGTCTACATCGATCTACTTATCAACTTTCAACCACACACCGACAAAAGTTAAAAACTCCCCACAACCCCCAAATCTACCATCACTAATCCACCACGCAACATAACCAGCACAACCCATCCCCAAAAGCACCAAAACCCCAGCCCTCCTCACCCCAAAAAGCCCCCAAAAATCAAAAACCATCACCTGTCACCCTCTCCTCGGTCCTCTCCTCGCCGCTCCAAGCAACCACTCTCCCTCAGAATCCTCTCCTCAGCTCGCGCATCCTCCAGCTCCCCAGCTTAACGCGCTCCGCGGCCGGATCGATCCGCGCTCTCGGCAACAAGCCGCGCGCTCTCGGTTAAAGCCGTAAATACAAAAGGCGCCTGGCGAGCGCTTTCGCTTTCGGTATATATAAGCGCGACAACAAGACACCGGCCGCGGCCACGACGCGACTGACTGACGGGCTGTGGGCGCACCGGCGCGACGTCGTCTCTCTGTCTCTCTGCGCGGCTGCAGCGCCGGCGCGCACGCAGCAGCCGAGGACGCAGCGTGCGCAAGCGTAAAAGGACCGACGCCGCCGGCTTCCGGGTGGGAGAGCTTATATATGTGGGAGCTGGGTGAGAGAGCTTTGCTTTAAGGGAGATGCGGAGGCTATGGGATAGAGACTGGTTTTGCGGATGAAAAATTGCGGTGTGTGTGTGAGAGTGGGTTGGGATGGAAAGGGCTGGCCTTGGGGTGTGGGATGATAATTTTGACGTGTTGAAAAAGCGAAGGTTGATTTATTTCGAAGTTGTGTGTATACATTGGGTTTCGTGGATTGAGAGTAGTCTGCGCGTGAGTTTTGGGCAATCAGGGTGTCCTTTGAGATGAAAATTTTATGATTTTATTTTATGGCTGACTACAAATTATATGTGTAAAATTTTTTGCTAAAAAGTCCTTCGTAATGTCCTTTAATGGTAGTACAATGACCGTACCAGTAGTACTGGCCGAGTACGGCAAGACTTATCAAGTTTTTCATTTACTTGTTTTTTGTGGGATTATTCTGGAAAAAGTTCCATTTCTTGGAAATTCTAATAATTTTACCATGCCTTTCATCGCAAGGTCAATATTTTTATAAGTAGTAAAATTATAATCGTATAAGATTCCAATAGAATAACATATAACATTTCAATAGAAAATTGCTATTAAAAAGATGACTGAACCGGGCAATCACGCGATAGTCTCTTGTTGAAAAATGAACAAAAAATTAATACTTGAACCGGTTTTTCAACTAAAAGTCGCGCAGGACGCATCTGTCCTTTAATTGATCATGACGGTGAACGCCATTTAGAACTTGATTTTCTATGTTTGATAAATGTAGAAATGTAATAATTCCTTCTAAATTACATTTTTTTAATGTATATTATTTATATCTCTGTTTTTGTATATATAAAATAATAAAAATAAAATGTACTGTAAATCGCTATGAAATAATATTCAAATAACTAAGAATTAATAATATCAATTAATATTTGTATTAGTATTAATTATTTTTAATTCTTCAAGTTTCAAATACTTGTATCCATGTTTTACCGAAATGCAAACGCAGTCGGGAATATTTACATTATATCTAAATAGAATAACAATTTAAATATAAATTATTCAAAAATATGAAAAACTAACACTTGCTTTTAAAATGCAAAACTCTTTTTATTGCTAAAGAACTTTGAATATATCATCTTCAGTTTTCGTCAATTTTCTCTTAAAAATCTAATACGAAAACACGCATTTGTAACTAACTACTTCAAACTAAAGAAATAGAAACTTATTTAAAAAAAGTATCCATAATACTCACACTATTGGTTCACGGGTTAAAAGCTCCCGGAAGTTTACGTGTCAAGTGTTTGAAAGAGGAAGTAATAAAGTAAAAAACACATTAACGAACTGTAAAAGAGTTGCGAAAAGAACGTGTCGAAGTAATACCTAAGTTCGTTAACGTTGGAAGAAGGAAAGCGAGATAAAAAAATCTATTAACATTTGACCGAAATTCATTTAAGTTTAGTATATAAGAAAGTTAGTCGGTAAATTTGTAAAACGAAATTGGCATTACGGAAAAATTCATAAGTAGCAATGTGCGACTAATTAACATAGATATACACAGAGAAGATGAGAAATAAGAGAAAGAGGTAATTGAAGGTGTAAAAGAACGAAAGAGTACCGAAGAGGTATGCTAGAGATAGGAGGAGTATGACAATAATGAGAAAGAGCCTAAAGGAAGCGAAAATGTAAAGAGAAATGTGTTATATTTGCTTTTCTAACAAAGGAAGATGTTTCGTTTTCTGTAAGTATGAAAAGTATATTTGCAATAAACGATCAGAGTTTCGATATTAGGTCTGATTTTTTAATAATATTTTTGAAGTTATTAAACATTTTTTACTTAATTGATAAAATATTTTTTAGTTTTCCGAAAGATAAATAAGTGTTTTAAAAAATAAAAATTAACATTTTTAGTCTAAACAATAAAAATAATTGTAAAATGATTGTTAACCTAGTAAGGAATAAAAGAAAAGGTAACGCGTGAAACAAAGCGACGCAAATGTGAAATAAACTTACAAATAGAATATAGATGGGAAATAAGTACTTGAGAAAAAGTGACAAAAAAGGAAGAAATAACTGGAGTCGCACATGAAGGTTTATGTCACTTAATTTATACGTTATTAACAACTTGATCTTTGCCATTCTACAAAAGTAAAATCTTTAATAGCATCAAACAAAAATTTAACTTTTACCTATCTTTGCAACTTTTACTTTATAGAAAAATAGTAAAAAATTAATTTGGAAAGTTTGAAAACAAACATTGAACGCCATTAAATACAAAAATATAATTATCATTAGCAAAATATATAAAATCAAAATTATCACATAAACTGTCATAAATAATTGTATCCAAAATACTATTTATTTTAATTATACAAATAAAATAAATAAAACAAGATGATAAAATTAAAAATCAGGTGCATTGGTCGAGTACATACAATGCGTTTGCTGATGTCACGCTCAGGCATACATATAAAGCCAATATCATCACTACAAACACAGAATATATACCTTAAAAGTCATCGTTTGAACTTTCTTATGACTTGCTTAAGAGTTCGCAGATTTGACTGGTGCAAATTGTTACTTAGAAGTGAGTGTCATTTTGTATATTTCCAAGAGTCTGTGTAAACGTAGTAAAATTTTGCATCATAGAGTAATATTGACATTTTTAAATATAATCGCGTTGGTGTTAATTTTTTTGAATGCGGGAATTTTTGAGCTCTGATATACAATTGACCCAAGCATTCGGAATAAGCCGATTGTATCTTATTTGAAAAAATTTCTAATAGAAATCTAGTGTTTAAACATGTTTCAATATGCACTGAATACTTTTTAAATTAAAGTATTTTGAATAAATTTTGTGATTTCGTAAACATCAATCTTAAAATTTGTAATAAATGGCATAAATTTTCTAGCAAGTCCTCCAATGAATACAACTTCAAGCAAAATGTAAATATTAGTTGCTATCCATTTGAAAAACATTCGCGAAAACAAAAACTTTTGAATTCTTGGAAGTCACACTTACTTACGTACCACCCTGAGAAAAAAGGAAAAAAAATGAAAGAAAAAACGATGTGCAGCGAAGAAGCCTTAGCGCGATCTGCCGCGCAATTGGAAAGACTAATTTTCAAATGACGTCAAGACGCCCAGCGGACAATCGATCAGAGTGTTTCTCATCTCCGCGGAATCGCGCTGTGATCATGAGTGCAGGGAAAAAACAAGAAAAAGCGTCATAGAAAATGAGTGATTTTAAACGAGATTGGCTTTTTTTAATTGTTATTCCCCGTTGTCTGAGGAATAGTAATTATTGTTTTGTAGAGTGAGTTTCGATAAGAGATTTTTTTTTATTGTGATTAATAGTGAATCCCGTTTTCAATATTTTGTATTTTGTTTAATACAGTTTTTTATCGAAAAAAGATTTTATTATAATTATTAAGTTATGTTTTAGAAAAAAAGTAATCTTGAAATTGAATATTTTTGGAGTTATCTGCTTATTTTATATTAATCTATTTTTTGTTAGTCCCTGTAAACTTTTTTTTTAGTGTTTTCGATTAATATTTCGTTTTCTGCAATATATTTGAATCACGTTCATTTTTATACCTTGGCAATGTAAACAATTTAATTTACTATACAAATAATATTAAATTCTTTAAAAAATGTTTATTTTAAAAATGTTTATTAAAATATAAAATTAACTACATTTATCTTTTTTACTTAAGACTATAGATACTTCCCTATGGAAGTATTTAACATATATACATCTGTAAATTTTACAATTAAAGCATTAGTATTTTATAGTATGTGTATAATATCCACTTATCTGAACACTACATAGTACATACATTTTATTAAATTTTGAATATAAACCATAGTAGATAGTAAAATAAACTTTTTGTACAACTTTTAAATTACTAAAATTATTAGTAATTTTCATCTTTATGAAAAAAAAGTCTTTTTGTCAGCATGTATAGTGATAAAAGCACTAATATTATCAAATCCATTTTGACAGACTCTAGTAAAAATGTAAATTAGTGCTGCAAACTAATAATTAATTCTAAAATATAAAATGTAATTTTAAATAAATATTTGAATAGTGAAGAATCTAATGAGAAAATACATTTTAGTTTTTAGAAATATACTTTTCCAGAAAGGCCATTTTTCAAAATACTTGATCTCCTTGTGGGTGAAATTCGTCGTATTATGTACAGCTAAACATCAACATTCTCTATAACTAATGAGTCATATGTTTCTTCTGTTTTATATCGTAAAAAATGTTTTACCGCATCTTCAATGTTAGAAACATATGGTTCATCATCGGGTTCATATGGAGTCAAAGGTACATCATAAGGCAGTAAAAATACAGGCACCTCAGAAGACTTTGATTCTGTTACTGGAAAAGTTGTTTGGCCGATCTATAAATATAATTAAACAAAAAATATTTACGAAAATTTAAGTATAAATTATTATAAAAAATGAGGGATCAAAAATGTATTACTTACTATGATTTGAGGAATAAAAACAACACCTGTTTCATGATTACATATATAGTGGCAGTCTTCACTTATAGTTTTACCCCAAGAACCTTTACTAAGATTGGCACTAGTTAAAACAAACCAAGCAATTTCACTTTCATCTGGTGAAATCCTTGTATATGTTCTGCAACGAGGCATTGATAAACTTCGATTAATTTTTTCTGATTTCCATTTGCTAAATATAAAAAAAGTAAATAAATAAGTATAGTTATCTTTTTAGAATGTATTTAATAGTAAAGAATTGATACTTGCTTTAAATGATTTTTAAGCCATAACTGTATTAAATAATTTTTTTCTTCATACACAGTAGCTAAATAATCAGTCTTCTTTTCATAACTTTCATCATAATTTTTTTGTGATATAAAAATAAATTTAAATTCTGGTAAAAATATTATTCTTTTGTCTTTCTCTCTTGACATAGGTTCAACAATTTGTGGTAATAACCAACTATGGTAATCTCGGCCAAAAGTTCCTACAGTACTACTCTGAGCAACAACAGGCCAATTTTTTTCATCAGGAGGCAAGGCAGCATGCTGTGATAATATTGTACCAAGCTTTCTTGAACCCCATTTATTGAAGTTTATGTCTTCATGATATCCAGGAACAGATGCTATAAAACACACATTCACAGTTGAACAGTCTGCTCTCTGAACTAAACTTATCCATTCAGATATGTTTGTTTCTGTACTGTTCTGATCTAAATTTAAATTGAATAATTCATGCATTTCCAGGGTCTTATAAGTTTCTAAGTACTCTATAATATCATTTTTAAAATTTGTTACAGATTCTCCCTCACTGGAATCAGCAGTTTCTGGGAGGGGATGTAGAGCAGGTGACATCCATAATCTATAAAAAGTATAAAAGTTCTGATTGTGTTGAAAAGTATTTTTTAAGCCAATAAAAAATTACTTACCCATTAGTATTTGCTTGCCAATCTCGAAATTTAAATTCAAAAGTATAAATGAGGATTCTGATTGTACCATTTTTATATTTAAGGATTGATAATTTGCAATGGTGATTGCTAAAACTAGAAGCTTTTGGAATTAGTAAGACATTAAGGTCAAATGGATTTGACTCTTTCAAACAAAATTTGTCGGTTAAAGATTCACAAATAAATGTCATCTTAATATTCTGAGCAGCAATCATGTATTGTATGATGAGCCAATGTAAGTCAGCATCATAATGTAAATGAAGACTATTAACTATTTCTCCAAAAGTATAATCTATTACTTCATGAAAAGTTATAGTAAATGGTTGATGATGTGTCAATTTTGCCTCACTAACAGATGTTAAAAAGAAATAATACGGAGCAGCCGAAATATACTTAGAAGCAAACGTTCCTCGATCACTGATATCAACTTTGCAATGACTGCATTTATGTGCCATTGCAATACTTACATTTCTCAGTTTTGATCTACATTTTGATGTTTTTAATTTTGAATAAAGTTTCAACCATTCTGTTACTGTCATTGTCAATCCTTTATAACAGTCATCCAAATCATCTTTATCATTGTTTTTTGCAGCTTCATGTTTGGTAATTTCCTTTTTTTTATCACTTTTATTACCTTTAGTCATTCTGAATGAATATCTGAAATAATTGACCAAATTTTAATGATAAAAGTAAATCTAAAAATTTGTTCTTTAATGTTACATTCTTTAGCATATAAATAAAGCTTTTAAAAACTTACTGACATTTATTGGATTATTAATCCTTCCTTTTGTAATGTTTAATTTTACATTTACAAAAACACATTCAATTATTTTTGACAAATTTCTACAACAATACGGTTTGTGCTGTTAGCTGCGTTTTATCATTATATGCATCTATACTGATGCAGCTGTGCGCCTGGCATACGTAATAACACGCACTATATCAAACTACAACTCAAAGCCCAGAATTAGGGAGACTCCACAATGTGTATCGTTCTGCATAAGCTTCAATGTACAACATTCGTACTGCGTTACGGGTACAGGTTCGGTTTGATTTCTTTAACCTTATATTTAAAAAAGATTGAGTCGATTTTATTATTTTTTTATTTATTAATTATTCAAGAAGTGTTACTGTAAGATTCGATTTAATTTTAATATAAATATAATAAATAAGAAAAAACAATAAATAAGACGGATATCATCTTCAATCCATTATGTGAATAGAACCTTTATAAAATGATCTAAAAATAGTTCCGGGACACTATAGTTATGTGCTCGCTTCCTATAGTAAGTATAGTAAGTATAGTACAGTATACTGTAGTGATATTTCTCAATGCCAACCTTATTCCACTACTATAGTAGAAGTAGACGTTTACTTTGCTGATGAATATAGGAATAGTTTTTATTTCTAGGTTGGTTTTGACGAACATCACTGCAGGTATAAGGTCTTAGTAATTTTTTGCGCTCAAAAGTGAAAAATTGTTTATGTTAGTATAAGATTTCTTATCGGATTATGAAAAGCCTAATTCTACAATATACAATACAAAGTTTTGTCAAACGTATTTAAGAAAATAAATTTTATTTACATTCACAAATTGTGAATACATTTGCTTTACAAAATCTAAAATATATTATGTTTAATAACTTACATATATTTTAAGTATAGTCTTAGCTTTTTTAAACTTATCAATGTTTTAAATAATCATCATTCGTAAAATTAACAGTAGGCTATTAACAATAATAATGAAACTTGTAAATATTTTGTTGTCTTTGAGCAAATGTGTAATATTAACATTGCAAAGAAAAAACCTGTTATTCCTATTTTCAAAACTTCAATTATTTAAATTTTATTCTTTAACAAAGAATATACGTAAATGCTTTTTATATTACAATGAAAATAATTTGTTTATGTAAAAAAATCAGAAATTAAATAATTTACTTCTTTTATGTCATAAAATAGAAACAATTATGTATAACTAAGTGCAAATAATAAATATTTTAAATAAATGAAATCTTAAAATAATATTTTAAGAATCATTTTTAAGTAAATAAATAAAAATTGAAATACTGAATTTAGATAAATTACTTAAAAATGTAATAGATCATCGCAATTTTGTTATGATTATATAAATGAATATTACTTTTAAACATAAATAATATTTAAACAAATTTTAAATGAAAAAAATTTTTGATTTCACAATATTATTTTGTCATTCATAAAACTTTTAGCTTTCTCCCAAATTTACACTCTTGTCTTGACTCTTTTCTGCATTTGACATACCTTCATTTTGTTTTTGATTCTTTTCTAATTCTTGAGTTTCTGCTTGATTTGCAGTTTCTGATATTTCTTCAGGATTGTGACTGTCTTCCAACTCTACTGTAGGCTCATCTGTTCTTACAATAACAAATGGCTCATCATCTAACTCGTATGGAGTTAATGGCAAGTCATATGGTAATAAAAAAACTGGTACTTCTAAAGAGCTCGATTCTTTTACTGGGAAAGTTGTTTGATTAATCTGTAAATTAAAATGTATTTGATATTAATTATAACATGATAAATAATGAAATTTGAAAAAGTAGAACTGCACAACTATTTTCGTTTGTTTAAAAAAAACTTACCATTAATTGAGGTATAAATACAATACCAGCCTCATAGTTACTTATATGTAGGCATCTTCCTCTTTTTACAATTTTACCCCAAGCACCTTTACTAAGATTAGAACTAGTTAAAACAAACCATGGAATTTCACTTTCATCTGGAGAAATTCTTGTGTAACATTTTGAATGAGGCATTGCTTTAGTTCTATTTGTTTTTTCTGCTTTCCATTGGCTACATAAAAATAAAAAGACAATTAATACAAAATTTTAATTGATATTGTTAGTACAAATTTGATGTAAGTGTAGTAATTCGCTACATGAATTCTTACTATAAATAATTCTTTAACCATTGTTGCTTTAAATGTGTTTCTCGATTATACATAAGACAAACAGCACCAACTTTACTATCATAACTTTTGTCATAGTTATTCTGCGATGGATAAATAAATTTAAAATCAGGTAGAAAAATAATTTTCTCATCCTTTTCGTAGGACATAGACAGTGTAATATTCGTTGTTAGCCAACCTTCAAGATTGTCACCAAAGACTCCTACAGCAGAACTTTGAGCAACAAGTGGCCACTGTTTTGCATCACTTGGTAAAACAGCATGTTGAGACAATATTGAACTCAACCTTTTATGACCCCATTTATTCAAATTTTCATCTTCATGGTTTCCAGGTACTGATGCAATGAAAAATACATTTACAGCAGAACAATCTGTCCTGTGAACTAAGGCTTCCCACCCTAATACTCCCTGTTCCTTATAAGTATATAAATATTCTGTAAAATCTTTTTTAAAATTTGTTGGTGATTCTCCGTCTGTGTCCTCTGCAGTTTCAGGAAGAGGAGGTAAAACAGGAGATATCCATAGTCTGGAAACAAAAAAATTTATATTATTTGTTCTATTTATCAAAAATTTGATTCTAAATAATCATCCTTACCCTTGAGATCTGGACTGCCAATCTCTAGTATATAAATTAGCAGTAGAGATAATAATTCTAATGCTATTGTCTTTGTATTTGAGAATCGATATTTTAGAATGATGACAACCAAACTCATTTTTTGACATTTCAACTTCAATTAGTTCAAAATCAAATGGTATATCATATTGATTAGCAGGATCAAGCCAATCACCATAAAGTATTGTCATCTTTGGGTTTTGAGCAGCAAGCATATACTCTGTAGTAATCCATAATAAATCAACCATAAAATTTATATGAAGGCTTTCAACTATCTCGCCTCCAGTGTGATCCAATATTTCATGAAGTGTTACTGAGTATGGTTGTTTAGACGTCTCCTCTGCCTCATGTACACTTGTTAAAAAAAAATGATATGGGGCAGATGCAGCAAATTTGGAAGCAAATGTTCCAGGTTCACTTATTAAAACATTTCCTTCTCGAAAGGTTCTTGCAATTTTTATACAGGTATCTCTCATTTGTGCTCTATTTTTTGGTTCTTCTAAAATTTCATATAATTTCATCCATGTAGATGCACTTAAATTTAGTCTTTTACTTAAAATTTCTCTTTCACCATACTCTGCATCTTCGTTGATACAAATTTTAGTTTCTTCAAGTATGGTAGGGTAATCATCCATTGTAAAGGCCTAATTAAACTTTGAAAAATTTTAGTTTTATTTTTTCTATCAAATTAACGAAAATAAGAATAAAACTTTTAATAGTAATAAATCATACTTTGAATAATATGCTTTTTAAGACTTGTCCGTTCTATAACTCCTACGATCTATCTTTGGCTTACAACTATTGTTATGCCTTATAATTATTAAGTAATAATTAAATAATGTATATATATATTTACAAACAATTTGTACAATGACAAAGGTTATGGTCCCCGGCACAATGATTTTAAAAATAAATAATTGCCGATGCGCATGCGTTTCGTCCATTTTTACAAATCAGCTGATTTAACGACGCGCGAATATTTAAATTTATTTTGTGCTGGAATAAATGTGAAGCTTAATTATATTTTAAAAATTATTTACGTAATAAAAATAAAATAAGTAGTCAAAATATTTTGTTATAATTTGTTCATCACACAATTTTTTTTAAATTAAAAATTGATTGAACATTCAAAAATAAATTTGCTATTAAGTAATGAAGGAAATAGTAGGAATAAATTTTAATGAAATTAAAAGAAATTCTTTTTTTAATACACAAAAGTGCATCTATTTCTATATAATTTATTTCTTAAACATTACAAAATTATAAAAATAGCTTGATTAAAAAGTCGATTTATGTAAATATTTTAAAAACACAAACATACACAAATGATAAGTTATTTGAAAATATAAATATTTCTAGTAGAAATTATTTTTATGTATACAAATATTTTTTTTACAATATAAAATTAGGAAATGTTGCATACTTTTGAATATTCATGTTTTATCAGAACTAAGTTTAAACTGTTATATTTAAATAATGACAATAACAATTTAAATTAATTTCTCATAATATATTAATGTAAATAATCTGTAGCAATTGCAACTATTTAACTTGATTTAATTGATATTTGTAAACATATATTAATGTACTTTACCAATGATTTAACTTTATTATTGAATATAGTACTGATAAAACACAATTTTTATTAGTATACAGACACTTCTCATATCAGTGATAGAAAGTGTGCAAACCTGTGCACTGTTTCTTGATAATGATAAAAAAATATTTAGTCGCTGAGGAAATCCACAACAAAAGGTTTATCATTTGGTTGATATCTAGTCAGTGGTAAATCATATGGAAGTCGAAAAACTGGAATCTCTGGAGAACTTGTTTTTAAAGGAAATGTGTTCTGATTAACCTACAACATTAATAAAAATATTACAAATCTATTATTACTGTTAAATTTCATGATTACTTACAATAAACTTTGGTAAAAATACAACTCCCGCTTCGTAATTCATTATATAATGAGAGTCTCCTTTTTTAGTTGTTGTACCCCACGCACCTTTGCTTAAATTAGCACTTGTCAAGACAAACCACGGAATTTGTGTTTGATCGGGTGAAACTCTTGTATAAGATTTGACATGAGGCATTGCTTTTGTTCGGCCAGTTTCATCAGCTTTCCATTGACTAAAATATAAATTCACATTAAAATATATTTTTTTCTATAAAATTATCAAAGTAATATTAATATGTAATAAGTAATAATTATATACTTGCTGACAAAAAGTAATAGTTTACTTACTATAAGTAATTTTTCAACCATTCTTGTTTTTCATGACTCTTCCTGCTATATGGTAAGCAACATGAACCAAACTTACAATCATAACTTTCTTCATAATTCTTTAATGATGGATAGACAAATTGAAAATTTGGATAGCTCTTCAATCCTTTATTTTTCTCCCTTGACATGGATGAAACTAAATTAGATAACAACCAACTTTCATAATTAGGTCCTAAACTTCCTATACTTGAGCATTGAGCAATTAGTGTCCAATGAGGAGCATCTGGAGGTAATATTGCATGTTGTGACAGTATAGTGGATAATCGTCTGTGACCCCAAGAATTTAAACTCAATCCTTTGTGACTTCCAGGAACAGAGGCAACAAAAAATACATTTACAGCAGAGAAGTCAGCTCCCTTTATTAAGTGTTCCCATTCAATTAATTTTGGATGCTTATATGCTGCTAAATATTCTCTGAAGCTTTTCTTGAAATTTGTTGGAGATTCTCCATCACTAGGATTTGCTGATTTAGGTAAACGTGGTAAATGTGGTGACATCCAAACCCTATTTTAAATAAATTATACATTTTTAACACCAAGTTCCTTGAGGTATTGACTAAATTTTATTATTGGGAATAAATTTAATATTATGAAACTTACCCTTGAGTACGATTTTCCCAATCATCACTATAAATATTAGCTGTCGAGACAATAACTCTAATTCCATCATCTTTGTATTTCAAAACAGATACTTTTGAATGGTGGCATCCATAAGCAGTAGGCATGCTAATTTCCACCAAATTAACATTACTTGGCAACGAACTTTGTGGATCATAAACCGAATCACAAAAAATAGTCATTTTTCGATTTTGAGCAGCAAATAAATATTGAAGGCATAACCATCCAATTTCAACCATAAAATTTATGTGAAGACTCTCAACTATTTCTCCTAAGCTAATGTCCAATAATTCAGGGAATGATACGGTAAACTGTTGGTCATGTGTGACTTTAGACTTTTCAACTCTATTTAAAAAATAATGATAAGGAGCTGACAATGCATATTTCAATGCAAATTCTCCTGGTTCAGCCAAAATAACTTTATGTCCAGATTGCCTCATTCTTGCAATAGCTTGATCTCTTACTTTTTCTCTTACAGACCTATCGTTAGATGAAGCTAAATTTTCAATGTATGATTTTGAAGGAGAACTTTGGCTTGAACTTTGAGAACTTGAACTTTGTGTACTAAGTAAATCAGAACTAGCAGAACGTGAATCAATTAAACTATTCCCATCTTCTTTAGTATTTTTGGCTTTCTTCATGGGTGACTTTTCATTATTAACATTTGATAAAGCTCGTTTCGTACTTTCTGTACTATTTCCAGGTTTAGATTTATCATCACTTTTACCAGCTTTAGAATCCATTTCTTTCAGTTTGTCTTGCCTTTTCTGCAATGCAATTTCTTTGTGTCTTGCTATTTTTTCTTTTAAATCATCTAATTCTTTTTTGTTAGTAGAATTTGAAGTAGCTTTCTTTGCTGGACTAGCATCACTTTTAGAAAGTTTAGTTCCACCATTTCTGTCTCTTTCCTTTTTTAAAACCATTTGTAAAACTTTCAGCTGATCCAGCAGCTGTGATCGATCAGGACATTCAAAATCTAGTTCATCGGGTATCGTGATGGGGTCATCTAGCTGTTTAATAATTAACTTCTCTACTGAAATTCATTTCATAAAATTAATATGACTTCTAAATAATTTGTTGCAATTAATTAAATTAAATAAATATTAGTTAAAAAATTTAACTTACAATGTGGATGTGACATTTCATTGAAATGAACTGGATTTTTTCTATAACATTTATCTTTATATGGGCACGGCTTTTTTTCTAAAATAAATATAGAATTAAAACAAATAAATATACTAAACATTTTAACAATGGATTTAAATAAATCAAAACAGTGAATCTTACCACCAACACAGCCATCTTTTAAAATACTATTCATTATTAGTCCTACAAAATTCGTTCGCTTTCCAAAGCGATAAACAATTAATTTCGAGAAAATTTTTAAATGAAAATACTTAACCTCGACTCTATAGTAAAATAAAAGTAACAAAAATAAATTAAAGTAACCGTTCTTGGCTGTACTCCTGATCAACGAAGATAGACTTGTATAGAAGCACGGTTCTTATGAGGCAGTTGGGTCCCGAAAATGTTAGTTCCGTAGAGCCCGCAAGACGGCGCTGTCATAGCT
>JAPYZA010001874.1:0-19420 GCA_030522685.1 Eupelmus azureus
AGGCCTTGATGTCGCGATTGGACGCGAGAGCGACCGGATAGACTAAACATTGTAATTGAAAGTTCAAAGTGATTGTTCGTTTTTTCGATTTGATTCCTTTTTCTTCTGAATGCGGATGGCAGGGCGTAGATTTTTTTACGATTTTTGTTTAATGCTTTTGTTTTGTAATCGCTGGTTGTATAGAGGGAGAAAAAGATTATTTGATAAGACTACTTAGTTCTGGTAAGTTCTATAAGCTCATCAGAAAATATCCAGATGTACTGTATCAAAAATTTGATTCCGTATGAATAGACGATAAGATAGTTAGACTTTCAAAGTGGATAAAAGTAAAACTGTAGTCAAAACAAAATTTTTCTATGAACACAGTGATCATCTAAACAAAAATGATACAATGAAACAGTTTCCTTTGATAAAAAGTATCAATATAATTAATTTGGTATTCTATCAAAAATATGACAAATTTCTTATATCAAAAAAAGGAATTACGTAAAAATAATTAATATAAAAATATTCATATTATAGATCACTCTCTATAATTAATTAAAAAGAATAAATAAATAAAACAGGAATTCTTATAATGTACATTATGTATTCTTTGTTAAGTATAATGCAACAATCTGCGATATTTCTGATTATGACGAGTAAACCGATGTTATGCAGTCGATATGATCGCGATGTATTTGTGGATATCTTTTTTTTTTTAGAGTAGTTGATATCAGAAGAGTGAATTATGCAACATGATCGAATGATTGTTTTTAACGCGTAAATTTGCGATTTATCAATATAATTAAGCGAGTATTTGATAAATTAACGATGAATAGTTTGTCAACTTTTGGGTCACCACTGATAAGCTTTCTACAGTCTCTGAGTCTCGTTCGTTGCAATCATAGAAAAACTAACTTTTTTCATATCAATTAGTGAAATTGAATTTTTTCATAAAAAGTACGAATGCTATATTTGTCTTTGTTTTTACCAGATTATTTTGTTTGTTTACTCTTTCTGTATTATTGACATTTTCTATATTATTTCAATGCAGCGAACAAAGAAGAGCACATTTCAATATTTTTTAAAAAGTAATTTTTGCAGAAACTTCCAGGGTATTAAATGGAATCACTTTTGCTAGTGTTCTTATTAAAACCATTCCACTTTCCCTTAAAAAAAAAAATTTATTTCAAATCTATGAAAAAATAATACATTTTATTGAAAAATCTCAAGAATTTTTGTCACAGTTTTTCTCCTAGTAGGCAATTGAAAGTAAGAAAAATAGTTCAAAAAATCTAAAACATCTCATTTAACTTATTGATCCCAAACCAATAAAAAAAATCTATAATTATATTATTTGATAAAAGAATTTAAGCTAAATTGAAAATATTAATATCATATACTAATAGACAAATGAAATTGTAAATCAAGACACCTTTAAAAGTAAACTCAAATAACAAAATGTTTGGAATATACAAAAATAAAAGAACAAAAAAAAATTTTAATTTTAATTGATGATGAGTATGAACGTATCGTCTTTCCGGCCTTGGATGAATCTTTCACCGAATTGATAATTTCGTCTTTCTCCATTTCTCTCTCCTTCTATTACTCGCTCGCCAATATTTTGCTCGTTCATTATAGCGAGCTCGAGCTCATCTTTCATCTCCCATAATGACCTATTTTAGAAAATCGGTGTTTTCATCCTCGCATGCGAGCGAACGATTGCTGATAACGCAAAAAAGAACCGAAGAGAGGTCAGATGGACCAAATAATTCTCTTTCTACGTCTTTTTTCTTTGCCTCTTACCCCCTTATCGAGATGCGCTTTCTCGCCTTATATATTGAACGATAACCTCGCGCTTTCCTTTTCTTCTTCTGTTTTTCAAACACGTGATCTCCTTTTTTATCTCGGAATGTAGATCGGTACTTATTATGACTTTTACTTCTGTATTGAATATTTCGAAGGTAATTACAGTATTGTTGACATAAAAGTGTTAGTATTAATGTTAAAGCTGTTTATAAAATTTATTCGAATGTCAAAATTGTTTGTTTAAGTTTTACGGATGTATTATAAAAATTATATTAAATTATTTATTTGAAAATATAAATTTCATAAATCATGTAATTCTTTATTCCTTATTAATAAAAATGTACATATTAAGTACATTAGGCCTATTACACGATTTATGGATAAGAGAGAATAAGGAATAAGAATAAGAAATAACAGTGACTACACTATATGTATGAGGTAAAACTTATTCCGCAAATGTGTATAGTATATTGACTATGATAATTCGTATTCTTATTCTTTATTTTCTTTTATTCAGGAATCATGAATTAGCCTTAGGGGGTCTCTGTGTTCAGATAAAAAGTTCTAAAATCTTAGAAAAATACTAGTTTTACCTAATATTAATAATTAAAGTTTTGTTCATACGAATAATAAAAATAATACTTTTAAAACGAAAAAGTTTTTACATTTTATTATTTTAAAACCTTTAATTTTGATAATCTATATAAAAACATAGTAAAATGATAATAAAACAAGTAATAGCTAACAAGTAATAAGCTTTTTTTAATTAAATTACATTTTAATTATACACGGTTACTTGATATAATAATTATATTACTATATTGTGTACCAAATTACACAAGTAAATGCAATAAGTAAAAAATAATTACATCCAATTGTACATAATGACAAAACAAAACAAAAAAGATTACGACTATCTGAACACACAAGAATAAAATTTGCAGATTTAACATCATCAGTCTGTAATCGTCACTTTACGAAATTCCTGCGTTATCAAATAAAAATTAATTTTCGTCAGTAGAGAATTTCAGATAATTAAAACAATGTGTCGCTATCGCCGAAAGCGAGAAACGATGCCGTAAATTATATCACATAATTGACGAGTCAACAACACCCGAAAAGCCAAGCGTTCCGGCTTTGATAATGCGGAAATCGACGCGTGAATACAAAATTTTCGAGCTATACATCGTCAAAGCAATAAAACAACGATTACGAAAATGAGTATGACGCCTCAGACGCTTTTCGAGCCCCTAAAAGCCAATGCTCCATTTTCAATATCTCTCGCTCTCCCTAACTATGTATGTGTGTGCACTTATCGCCTCGTCTCTTTCGACATTTATTAAGAAGAAGAAGAAGAAATGAGAGAGAAAGAAAAAAGAAGAATATTGAGAAAATGCGAGAGAGAGAGAGAGAGAGAGAGACGCCTATTTTTTTCTTTTAAAATCAGTCTGTGCCAGATACGCCGAGCGAGGCGGCGTGCTGTCTGTTTTTCGATAAATCAGTTTTGACGTGCTGCCCTCTCCCCACCTTCCTTCGCTCATGACGCACGTTGTTTTTCGATAATAGCCGGAAAGGGCTTAATAAAGAAACATGTCTACTCGATAATGCGAGCGTACAAGCGACCGCTGGCTCACGAGATGAGCTTTTATCAGCCCGCGAATATTGAGACGGCAGGGGCACACATGAGAGTCACTTTTACTTTGTATCAGCGCCCCACTGCGAGAACGTATACATATATTTCACTTAACTTCGTTTTTTTTCTTTTGTACGGATACCGCGTGCTTTCGCGGATCTTTGGCAAGAGAAGGAATGATAAGTTTATCAGTGGATATTTGTTTGGGCCCTGTTTTGTCGTCGGAGCTGTTCGTAGCTTCGTGGAAAACGTGGCCAGTTGGAGACCGATAATTTTTAAAGTCGGGAATTTTAATGTTTTATAATGTTAGCTGTATGTTTTGATCTGTTATTATATAAATGCGTGTATTCCTAACTGACTTGGTTTCAGATAAATAATTTAAATATTGTTGTTGTTTACAATTATCCTGTATTATTTTGGAATAATCAACTAAAAGGGAAAAATACCATGAGGCAACTGTATTCAAAATGAAATAATTTTTAAATGTATAGAGAGAATTTTTACAATTACTACATATAGTAGTGAACTAGAAACGTTTTATATTTTTATATAATTTTTTCTTACGTTCTTCAATATATCACCTATTTAATACTAAATATAGTAATTTGTATGATTTCCAGATAGATTACAGACAGTTCAAATACTTTAATATTTCATGAGACTCAAAACAAATCTAATTAAATTTTGATCATTAATTAATACAAAGCTTTACAAAGGAATAAAAACTAACAAAATCTTGGAAATAAACAGACGTGACAATTAAAAATTTTAATTAGTTACGTATAGTAATTGTAAATATTTTTTAAATTAAATTTAAAAATTACAAAAATTATTTATCGAAAAATCATTTTTATTATTATATATTATATAAATCAGTCTTATTTTATACTCTATAGTATGACAAAAAATAATTTCATTTTGAGTATTTTTATATTTAAATCCAAAATTAATTTATAACTATCGTATTTACACGAAAAATATTAATTTAAATTTAGATAACTATCTCATAAATAGATTAAGAGAGTATATAAAATCACTTTTAAAAAAAATTAGAAAAAACGTTAACGCGATAGTTCGAAAATTGTGCAATCAAAGCCTGTTATTCAAATGTTGTGAAATCACGAATCATTTTGGGTAAAAATAAAGCGTCAATACTTAATGTCATTCCATGTACGATATTTGATAAAATGAGAGCAATAACACTGTGAACGCTGAATTATCTTTGCTTAAACGCTTCATCTTTCCTTAAATAATTATGTATAAACTTGCAACAAAATAATATATAAAATATACGTATTTAAAAATATAATAGTTTATTATATTATTTTTCTATTTTAAATTATGAATGCAATATATTAATTCTTTTAACGTAAATATATTTATGAAAAATTTTTAACAGTTTTTAAAAATGTATATAGTGGTAAAATATATTATCTATTATTTACAAACAATATTACCTCATTATACGTATTATTTTACATTATAAAACTGAACAAATATTTCTTGTGCTATTAAACATATCTAAGACAGTAAGAAGAAGTTCGCTAAAGGAATATAATAAAAATTTCTTTTGTATAACAAAATGATTTAAAAATATTTTTGTATATATTTTCATTTATTATTAAAGTGTATTATACTATTAATTTTATAAAATGTGATTATTTAGTAGTTTATGAGCTTTTAAATATTTGTATTATTTTATTATATTCACATATTTTAATATTTTAAGAACTATTATCGATATAATATTTATATGTCTATTCCAAAAAACTATAACATTTAGGAATAGTAGAAATTATTTAAAAAAAATTTTTTTCTATAATTTTTATATCAATTTATAGTTTACATATATATCCTATCAGTTAAAATTCAAATTATAATACGACCACTATTCAAATAATTGATTTAACCAAATATTAAAAGCTTCGTGCATAATAATTATTCTTAATGAGTAAGATTTTCTCCTTTATTATAACGTTCCAGCAATCATTCGAGAGACAAATTAAAAATATCACACCAAAACAATTGGTTAACACCGTTCCTCTTTAAACGGCGGCAAATGCCGCGGAAAAGCGCGGTATTTACAAAACTGCGGGAAAAAACAAAGGGGGCAATAAAAGAAAACAATGTAACTGAAACTACAGCGTATAATCGCGCAGCTGTAATCACCCACTTAAAACGATCGGCCGAATCGATAAGATCGATACCGGGAATCGTAAAAAAGAAAAAAAGCCGGTCAATAAAACCTCCGCACAGCTGTTGCTGGCTCGGGCTTTGTGCGCGTGCGCGCACCTCGCTCATAGTCACACCGCGCGAAACAATGCAAACTGGCAAGAAACTCCGCTCTGGGTAATAAGGAAACAATCGCCGATGCAAGCAAAGTATATACGCAGGTGAACATAATAGCAGTAATGCAGCAACAACAAAAAAAAAAGAAAGAAAGAGTGCACTATATAGGAAAACTTTACTAACCTGGCCTTGCGCTCTAGTTTCCCCGAGGCCTCGTTCCTCTTCAAGACGAAGGGCAACCTGTTGCTCACGACGATCATGCTGCCGTTCGACGAGAAACTCCGCGCCTCGGTCCTCGACTCTGCTCCAGACATTTTGGCCGATTAATCAAAAGCAGTGTGCAATAAATTTGATGAAAAATCGATTGTTTTTTATTTCTCGCGTAAAGGGAGTCCTCCTTCTGCTAGGTGTCGCGCGAGGTGTTAAACGCGCGCTCTCTCGATCTCAACACTATCCTGATCCTGTGCGCGAGTGTTCCGGGCCCGGCTAAAGACCCATGATTGATGCAGGCGACGAGCTTCTCTCTCTCTATATCAGAACGTCACTGTCTTTTTGTCTCTGTAACGAGGTGTAATCTGGGGGGAAAATGTAAGCTGCGCTTCGATGCGTCGTCGGAGCGGCACTGAGCGAGCCGCCCGCGGTTTATTCGAACTTAAGCCTGCTCCGCGCTCCCGCTGAATATCGAAAGAGAGAGAGAGAGAGAGAGGGTCTCTCTCGCGCTCGCCTGCGGTCCAAAGTGCGAGGAAACGGTGGTCTACGTGTCTTTCTCCTCCGCGAGCAAGCTATTCTCTATATCCTATCTATCGATGTCTCCGAGAGAGCGAGAGAGGGAGAATATTGAGAGAGAGAGAAGTGCGTTTGTGTGCGCGTTCGACCTCTCGACCCTCTTGCACACACATCGTCAAAAGAGAGAGAGAGAGAGGGTGGAGGGGAGGACGAGAAAAAGAAAAGCGATCCGGGGTTATCTCCTTATCACAGCCGAAGAGCCGTCCCTCCTCCTCTCTCGCTTTTGCGCGCGCTGATGGCTGTATTATCATCGAAAGAGAGAGAGAGATTCTCTCTCTCTCTCTTTCTTAAAACTGTATCGAATCCCTGCTGCTGCCCCTTTTTGTTTGAATTATGCGAATTGTTTTCTTCTCTTGTTCTCTTTGGCCTGTTTGTGCGCGAGCTTTCGGCCGCCGAACTTGCGTCTGTTTCTCCCGCGAGCTCGTCCGCTTTATATGGGCTTGTGAGATTGCAGGCGGATCAGATCGAACGAGCCGAGTCGTTTGTGAGAATAATTAAATTTGAGAGGTGCTGATATTTCTATGGTGATTTCTAAGATTGAAGGTATGAGATTAGGCTTTATTTGAATATCGATAGAGTTGAATTTTTTTAAGGATGGGATAATCTATGTGCTACGTTTCGATATGAGGGATGCTTTCGATTGAATGCAGTTATGATGGCAAGATAAAACTTAGGATAGTGAAAGTTTCAATTCGGCTGATCTATTATTCCGGAGTATTCTGTAAGGTTTTTTTTTCTTTCATGTTTTTAGAGTGCAAAATTTGAATAGAATTCGATTAAAAAAAATTAACCGCAATTGCACAAAAATTTTTTTTACTAATATTGGTTTACCTAAAAATTCAAAGGAATCAACATTTAATAGAAATAATTATTAAAAAACTCAAGAAAATATGCTTAGAGATTGAGCTTATGAAAAAAATTTTTTTTAGAAAAAATTAATATTTACGAATTGAAAATATTTTTAGCACCTATTGATTCTGTTATTTGTAAAGTAAAAGTAAAAATAATTTAGATAAACTATCGGAAAAAATAGAGTTGGATTGATTTTTATTGTTTTTTTCTTTTTTTCCATTTAAACGAGCGTATTTATTACTGCCCCAGACGAATAAATGGAACTGATTGTTAAACAAAAAAGAAAACAAAATTCACTGCTATTGTCAACATGCTGCATGATAAAGCTCAGTCTTAAAATTTTCTCTCGTCTAAATCCATTAGACATTTACGGCTCGCACACAACAATATAGATAATAAAATGCAAGAATACCGTTCATTTTTCTATAAAATTAGTTTTAAAGTATCTTACAATAAGGTAGAATAATTTATTTCTGTAAAAAATTTATCATTACGGTAAAAGTTTTTTAAATTAAGAAAATATATTATATTAACAGTGAAAATCTTAATTTTCATTATTTTCTTAGCTATTCAAAAATGGTTAGCTATTAAACAGAATTGGTTTGAACCTATTTCAAAAAAAATATTTAAATTCAATTAAATTGTATTTACATCAATTACTAATTAAATAAGTATTAATAATTAATATTGAAATAGTAATTTTAATGTATTTTAACTTTATTATTATACGTTAAAACTTTTAATACAATATTAATATATAGATTAAAATCTCACAAGTTTCTAAAATATAATCAATTATTTTTACTTTAACCAACAAACTTCATCATCCTAATTTATGCGATATAACTCAATAAATCTGGTTTGAACCAGAATTGATAGTGATATCAACTGAAAACTTTAGCCATACCGACTATCTATGTATAAGTCGAAGATGTAACGACTTGAGACTAACTAAATTTTACAGTTAAACTACAGCGATTAGCGCAACTTCAAATTAATGATAGTTTCTCTTATAATGAATACAACAAAAATGTAAAGCTTTTCTTTATAAATTAATGTCCTCACAACAACAACAACAACAACAATGAAATAACTTTCTACAAAAAAATTTAAATAAAATGAATTGACAGATAAATCCGGTGCAATATGTTTTTGTCCTTTTTGGGCAAGATATAAGCCGCCTCACATTTTTCCTCGATCGCTTATTTTCTTTTATTTTCCTCCATCTCTTCTCGGCCGTATTAATTTAAAATCATCATCAGCTGTCGCCATTGCACTACATACCCCCCAAACACCGTAGCACTAAATATTATCGCGGGTTTCCGCTCTTTCACCAATCCCATTATCAAAAATACGCGGCAACGATATCTCTGATTTCACCGAACTATGTATATGTCCGACGAGCTCTATTGTATACCAATCTGTTGGATACTTGTAAATATTGGCGTTAATGACTTACGTGAGTTCAAATATGATGAGACCTGTGACATGTGATGAGATATGCTGGCTTATCTAGCGCCAGTGACGAATTCTTAAGGGGGCGTGGTTGGCTGGACACAATTTTCTATATGTATAAGAGGAAATCGGAAAAATTACGATATAACAATCTAAACAACAGTTAAAAGATTTGTTTTTATAATCAAGTTTTGTAGGTCTATTTCTTGTAATTTGAAAAAAATCACAAAATTTTGCATTTTTCATTTGAATGTTTTAAATGATTGCAAATTTTACGATCACATGAATGAAAGTAGTAGAATTACGTTAAGGTATTAAGGTCTATCCATATTCAATTTTTGTAACGTAACGTAACGTAACAATTTCTAATTTTTATACAGCTTTGTTACTTTCTAGATCATTTAAATATAGTTTTCTTGGAATTTTCTCTATTTACGTTTAAAATTTGTAAATAATTTTATAAATAACTTTAGTTTTAAAAAAGTGGAAATAGATGACTGACAAATGATTTTTTAGTAGAATGAAATAACTTTCTAAATAGAAATTAAGGACAATTTACTTTTTCAAAATGATTTTTCAAATCATGTTTTTATTCGCAGCAGTGATATAACAATTGGAAAATAAGATACAAAACAAATTCGTAACTCATACTCCCTTCATTCATTATTTCCAGCTATTACAACATCATATTCCTATACAAAACCCCTCGTCACATTCCTTTCGAGCAAGCATCCCAACAAAATCCAGCCAGCCGCCTGCAAATAGCTTCGCGCGAGCCACCCACGCAAACCCCCGGATCAGCGCGCTCATTTTTTTCGCAGATGCAGCGCCTCAATATAATATACGACTTACGCGCGGCGACACATAAGAGCCCGAGTGCTCTCCGCGTGAGAGCCTCATGATGCTGCCCCACCGAACCGCATGCGCGAGCACGCGAGTCGATTTTTATATTTGCAATTTTCCACTCCCCCTCCGGCGCGACGCGCAGGTCAATTTTTGCTCTTCTCTGGAGTACAGCGATGAGAGAAAAAATAGTGATGCACACACGGAAAATTCGCGGAGTGGCTCTCTTCGTCAAAGTTCAGGAGTTTAATTGCCTCTTTACGAGAAATTATTGAGAAATGGTGAATGACGTGGGCGATGGAAGAGGGGAATTATTTGGATCTGGAGGAAATATCTTAATGCTTTGACTGCGTCACGGTGTAACGTATATTTTTCAATTGACGAAGTTTTCTTGTTTGATTCTGGGAACGATTTATTCTATAATAATGGGAATCTTGTAATTTGTATAATTCTATTTGAAACAGATAGAAATTTTAAAAAGTGTATGTACGAACGATTATTGTGAATTACATATTTTATTATAAAAAAGATAATAAACATTAAAAATAAGACTTTATTAGTTAATTTATCAAATCACTCTTCTGATCGTTGTTTCATTTTTATTGTAAGTAAATTGTATATTTTTTGTTTGATTATGTAATGTACGGAAAACGGAAGCTGATAAGTAAAAGGAACAAAACACAAGTGAAACATAAAAACAAGATATTCTTTAGTTAATATTAACGAGCATTCGATGATTTATATGGAAAGACTTATACTGTATAAAATGTCTATCAAAACTGAGTAGCGATAACTATGAAAATTATATGTGACTCTGCTAAGTTACAAGTGAATAGAAAATAAAACGATTAGTACAATCATATTATGCGCGATGTCGAAACGATTCTTATCAAGAAAATATATCTTTTTGAGCATTTTGATGAATAGTTTTATCCGTAGTCATTTTGTTTATACAAACGTACTTTCTTCAAATTACGAAATGATCTCATCACGCGTTAATAAATCAATTATAATTCATAAACATTTCAGTATTAAAATTTAAAAGAAATATATTAAGTATTAATATAGAGTTTTAAGTTAACAAGGAAATTTTGCCAAGACACCATTTAAAAAGAGAGCAAATTGCACAAATTTTCTCCACAAAATATATGATTTAAATTCTTATTATTATTAAATACCTTTAATTCAGAAAGGTAACACGCACCGTTAAATTCATTAAATTTAATATGCATGTACTAGTAAGCATACTTTTCATAAAGAACATTAATGCACAATTATATTAATTTTAATGCAAATCTACATGGAATTTTTAATATTTGGATTAAATTTAATATAATTTTGTATTATATTGAAAAGAATGCACATGAATTTACTTTGATGTACATATAAAAATTTTTGCTTCTAGTACATGTACATTAACTTTATTGTAAACACATATTTAACAGTGTACAAATAATGTTCAAACCATTCTATTTTTCCCAGGTCCCTTCCATTTTCTCAATACTCTCCTACCTAACGGAGCATTAACGAATTTTCCCGGAGATTTCCGACTAACAACCTTACGCGAAACTCTTCTCTCTCTCTCTCTCTCCCTGACAAAGAAAAAGAAAAACGAGCGAAAGAGCTTAGACAAAGCGCACATAGCAGACAGCCCAGTCAGACGTCTGTCTTAGACGGAACTTTTCTACTTAGAGCTGCCTCGTGCGAGCGAACAGCTGATGTCAAGGCCCTCCTCGTGCTCTATACCACACGCATCGAGTGGGCGTTTTCTTTTTGGTGTGCGCTCGCGAGGAGCTGGTCGACTGCTGACCTTAAACTGGGTCGCGCACCCGGCAAAATATACAGTACTAGAGCTTGCAGCGGTGATGTAATCGGGTGCTGTCATTATTACCGGCTTGTCCCTTGAAAATCGGGTGATTTTTAAACTTTGAAATTATTACACGTATTTTTGCAATTAATTATTATTATTAGGGAATATTGAAAATTTCGTAGAAAATGGTTTTATGAGAATATTGCTATTTTTGGGATTCAGTAAAAGTTTCTATTAATAACTGGTCCTAAATAGCGTCGTAAAAGATGACGTGGAAACGAGACTCATGAAAATCACGTGATTGTGTAAATACAATTTTTTTACTTTTTTGTCAGATTGATTGATTTGTAAACTTCACCCATTAGACAAAAATGATTCTCTTATAGAGTATGAAAACGACATTATCAAATCTTTTACATCTTCGTAAGTATTAAATTTAATGACTTGAAACAAGCCTGAATATTAAGGAGAATAATGGTTATGAAAACGAAGATTTTCTTACTGCTAACAAAGTTTCTAGTTAAGACCTTAAGGGGAGGACTTAACGACATTGTTAAACTTAAGTATCAAATTCGTGGAGAGGAGAATCACTGGCTTCCTAAAACCAATACTTTTAGATGCTGTTATAGTTATACACGCGATGGAAAAGTTTGTGACCTTCAAGGTTACACATTATTTCTATTAAACTTAATAGAAATTCTAAGCTTTAAAGTATTACTATGGACAGGTATTATTTAGGACATCTAGTGTTTTGTATATTGTTTTTAGTAATATAACGTTAAAAAATAGCGCGTAAAAAAGATGTTCCAATAATTTTTTTAGGAATAAAGAATGTTTATTATTTTTAATAATAATTTTTAAAATTGTTTGCATTTAAAAAAATTGACAGCAAACTGTTAAAACATTCTTTTGTTTACCAAATATTTTCAGTATTACATACTTAGTAAAAAAGAATGAATTTATATAAAACTAATAAATTGTACTATATTTAAAAATTCTATTATATTATCTATATATATTTATATCAAAGCTGTATCACTATTGTAGATGTGAATATACTCGAAAAGAAAATGTTCTAATACGTTGACAGAAATATTTTCTCTACACTAATTTATAATGTTTATATTGAAATAAATTTACCAAAATTCTTATAGAAAATTGTACTGACAGTTTTAATATGATTCATTTATAATGTATTATAACATTAAACGAAAATTAAAAAATTTTGATTATCCAGTCAAAATTTATCATGTGCTTTAACAGGTAAGTAAAGCTGATAAACATTTTGTGGATACTCTAATTTTAAGTAACTCTAACGACCTATATTTAATTAGTGTTGAGTAAATTTCTAACAGTGTTTCTGCGAGCAACTACAAAACCAAATTTTCGAGACTCATTAGTGTTAATCAATGATAATTACGTAAACATCTACTACGCAATTCCGCGCATCTTTTCATATAAAGCGATGATTGTAATTTCTCCTCTATTTTCCCATCTTCTTCCATAATGTGACTTCGATGTTCTCTAATTCTAAGTCAACAATTTAAAGCTAAGCATTTTATGCTGTAAGAAGCTTTTCGAGATGAATTTGTTATAAGATTATATAGAATTTTTATTTTAAAAATTAAATTTATTATCAAATTTTAAAGTGAAATTAAAAGCATATTTATTTTAAACGATTGTAATATAAAATTTAAAAAATCAGTAAATTCAAACCGATATGTTTTTTAAACAAGAGAATTCATATTTTCTTTCTTCTATTTCTTATTTTCTTTTAAAATCATAATGACATTTTATATATAATTAATGCTGAAAATAAAACCTAAAGCTACAAAATAACATTCAAAGACTTGTAATTAATTGGGCCACCTGCAGGCACTTGACACGTTGTGTAGCTTCACAAAATTCGGTGCCTGTGGGCTAAATGTCGCTATTTTTAAAAATATATTGTTATTCAACGTACGGACTTAACTTTTTGAAAACATGATTCTAATTTTTATAAAAATAATATATATTTTGAAGGTAGATTTCAAATGACGCACACTTTCTTGTTAACTGCCATATAAGTTAATTTTCCAAAAGCCAAAACTCTACATATCATAACTATATTTTCTAAATTGCTCATAAATCATGCAATAAATAACCAAGAATAATCATTTAACTGCCTCGAATTCAAAAATTCTTCGACGCAATCAAAAATTTTTAATTGCCATTGCCGCGCTGCACCGAACGTCAAAACCCATTGTATAACACCCAATAAGCATCATATTCCAAGTCAATAACAGAATTTTAAACGAATGAATGAATGACGTGCCGATAAGAGGGATTAACTTAATTTCAACCCGCGTCTCGCACAAAATTTACAACAACCGCTTACATCACAGGCTTTGATCTTATGCAGTCGTACACGCGCTTTACAGCTGGGTTACATACGCTCGCAACAAAAACTGATAACGACACTTTTCAGCTCACGCGGAAGAGCCGAGCATTATCTTATCAGCGCTGAAATCCTCTCGTTGATTTTCAAGTCCGCGGCTCGTCTCGTAAAACGCGTCGGCGCGACATTATCCTTTTTTTCCATTTCTGGAAACGTTCGGTTTTGTAAATAAACAGAAAAATAGCGAGCTCGCGCGTGGAAAGTCTATAGTGTCGTAAAATTGATAGTGCGGCGGTGGAAAAATTTAGCGCGCTTTTTCCACTTCTGGCTTTTTGCCATCGGCGGAGCGCGGCAGGTATTTAGAAGGAGTTTGCAAGGGGTAAATATTTAGCTTACGTTCAAGTGCAAGACTACGTAATGCTGGGTGATGATTTAAAATGTATTAAAGCTTGTAGTTCAAAGTTAAGCGCTCCTGAACGTTTTAGATGCGATAAAAGTGAAATGCTGTAAATTAAGATGGTACTTTGAAGTTAGGTAGTAAAGAATCTGTTTCACGTGAAAACTATAAATGTAATAGTTCTAAGCAATGCATGACACGAATGAGTAAGAGAAAACTGGGTTGAAAAAAAAGAGATTTAAACAATTACCAAAATATTGCAAAGCACATTTTTTACTTAAAATTGTTTTAAGTTATATTTTGTACTGTAAATTAATATTATAATCTATTCAAAGTAAAAAATGTGCTTTGCAATATTTTGGTAATTGTTTAAATCTCTTTTGTGTAGTTACTTGACTACTTAAGTGTAGTTAGTTTTAAAAAAAATTGATTTATAACATTTTTCTGTTACAACCAAGCTCAAAACGGTAACTTAATAATAATTATAGATCTCAGCATGACTTCGATAATATCGATTGAATATTTTAGTTTTACTATAATTTTTCAAGTGTACTTATCATTTCAATATTCTTCATAATTATCGATTGTAAATATTAATTAAAAACTAGAAAACTTTTTCTAAGACACGGTTGTCATCAATCTTTAAATTGAATTTTTAAATTGATTGAATACTAATAGTAATTAGGTCACTGGATAAACTCATTATATCTGAGTAGAAGTACGAAGTATGACGAACTTTAAAATTCAGAGCGACTAATAAAGGTAGCACAAAATGCAATTTAATATCAATGTAAAATTGAAAGCGAACAAATTAAATCTTTTACTTAGATCGTTGTGCATAAACTTAACAAATTTTTAAACTTTTTTAAAAGTAATATTATATTCCATTTAACTTTTTGAGAATCGATATCTATTAAAATGAACAGTGCACAAATCACAACGTATAAAGTTATCAAAGAAAATTTGTCAAATATATGTATTGCGTTTGTATTCTGAAATCTTGTTGAAATCTCGTTAATTTTTACTTATTTTGCAAAAAATAAAAATGCTCTCGAAAAAATAATATTTCATCGTTAAATTTAATTCGCAAAAAAGATCGCATTTCATTTTTAAGAGATATGAAATATTCAAAAATAAACCAGCAAGAAAAACACATACTAGAAACGCATCATAATGTCCAACCAACGAAAAAAAATCTCCACCAAACTAACTCCACGAAAAAAAATTCGAAAGAAAAAACGAAAATGTTTATTTCAGAAAAATCAATCACAGCCTGAGTCACTACGCATCGTGGATCAAAGCTAAAATTTCATCCTTTGTATCCGCATGCTCATTGTTCGGTTTACGCGACTGCCGAAGGGGCGCATCTTCCCGACTCTCCTATATACACTAGGCACGCAGCAGGGTATATATATATAAATGTATATAAAGCACATACGCACGCTTTTTCGGCAATTCTAACAATATACATTCCCACTTCATACAAATCGTCGACACGACGTTTGTTCTTTGCGACGTTTGTCAATCGATATCCTCTATTGTTAAACGCAATTTTTACGTTGGAAAATTTAGCATTTTGACGAACAAAGGCAGCGCGCTAAGGTACATTTACTGTTAACAAAGGATGCAATTGTTTGATAACGCTGTAATATTTGCACCCGAGTTCTCGCGATTCAAATGTAAGTCAATCGTTCTGATCGAAGGATTTTCAATAGTCTTGTAATGCGATATCATTCAAAATATACGAAATCGAACGTTTAACGAATAAAAAGCACATATGTTCAAAACGCGAGTACGACTAAAATCATCAGTCGGCAATATTAAAAGCCCGGACAAAACAAAAGCGAGCACGGGCACTGGCAGCGTCCATCAATAAATAATCAATTTCGGAGCAACAAGTACATACTCCGAAACGCCTCTAACCTTTAAATCCACACTCGCTATTTGGAAGTTTCCTCCTCAAAAAAAAGCAACAAAACCTACAAGCTAACTAACCGAAAAAACCCGTGTTTTTCCACTGTACACTCATGGAACGAGCGCATCAAAGCCCGAGAACCCGGTATATATAAACAAAAGTCGCGCTCCGAGCTGTTACGGCTCGTATATACATTCGCAGTGTCTTCCTAGACGAGTTTGCAAATCGATAAAAGTTTCTCTCTCGCGCGCAGGAGAGACAGAGAAAAATCCAGAGCAGCTGCGGGACTACCTACTCCAAACCGAGGGTGCAAGATTAAAAAGCTAGTATACAGCATCAACTAACAGCCGGCTTTTTGCCTCTCGCTCTCTCCTATTCGTTACGTCACTCGCGCGTGCTGTCAATCCAGGCGCGATTCCACGAAGAACCAGAGACTTCGCAAATAAGCAACTACGTCGTGGGCCTTTTAAAGAAGGGCGCAGAAGACGCCGGCTGATTGCCTATATCGACGACAGAAGGAGGACGGTCCTATCACCAGCTCTACTTACGTGCGTCAGGATGAAAGCTCCGCTTGAATTAAGTATACACAACGTCGACTTTACTCTCTTAGCTTCGTCCTTTATCGCGCTGTCTTCTCTCCAAAGAAGCGCAGGCAGGCTGTTTCCCTGTGTACGTTTGTGTATGCGTGTGTGTGCTGCCTCGCGCGCGCCAGCAGCGAGACTGCCTAGCTCGCTCCTTTTATTTTTTCGAGAAGGTACCACACGGCTGTGCGAGATAATGGGAGTGCTGAGCGGCGCGCTGGCAGAGCCCTTCCTTCCCGAACGTTCGCCGGCACTCGAATGATCGCATCGATTGGCGGCTGCGCGGACAGGCCTGCCAACCTTGCCGACCGCGAGAGGCGAGGTGTTGATGGGAGAGGGACAGGTGTGGGATCTGGGTTTTTGGTTTTGTTTCGTTGAGTGTGGGGTGGTTGGGTTTGGGAGCGAGATTTGGATTTTTGGAGGGATGGGGTTGAGGGATGGTGGGGTTTGTTGGGGGTTGGTTTTGGGGAGATTTGGGGGTTGCGTTGTTTTGATGGTGTTTAAATGTTTAAGGTAAGTTTAAGGCGGAGATTGGGGCTGTTGCTGTAAATTAATATGAATCAAATGATTTTAAATTTCCGAAATAGTTCTACAAATTTTTTAAAGCGGTTTTTTAATGAAGTATTTAAAGTAATAGTTATGTAGAAATAAAATTAGAATTTTATTTATGTCAAGTTCAAATTTAAACAAATTTATTTATTTATATATATACTTTACGTTTGTTGAATTAAAATTAATTTTAAAAAAGTTTATGATAGTATATATTCTTATTTTATTATTTCTTATTTTACTTTTGTTATTTTTTTATTACATTTTAATAAACTATACTGTGGCTGCTTCCTACATATAAAGTAAATAAATCAATGTTTCCTGTTTTCGAGATATTGAGCTTTCAAAGTTTAAATGTTCGACCGAGATTAGAGAACGCGAGTTGGAATATAATACTTAGCTAATTCGTTTAGGTACTAAATACTAATCGTAGCCAGAACTTTAAAGTCTGCGCTTTTTTTCTTGCTGAAAACTAGTAAAACGTTCAAATCGTTTGAAAAGCTTAAGAAGTGAATCAGCATTGGACTTGATCGTTTTTAGGGTTCTCATTATTAATTTCATATAAGCAATAGCGAAAATTTATTAAAAAGTAATTTTTATCAAGGAATATTAGTAATTTGAAAACATACTTTATTTATAATCATTTTATGATTTGATACTGCTGTATTTGTCGTATTATATTTATAGTTTCTCAAGTACGTTTAAATTTATCTTATGATATTATTTTTCGAGAACACTCATGAAATGAACGATTTTATATTAAAACGTATAATCTAGATAGAATAAACGTAATTACAATATTTAAATTGTTCAATTTTCACGATATATCTTTCGTAATTAGGCACGACCGATAAGTGACTTACTTTATTTATCAGTAAAAATTGTAAGCTGATAGTAAGATTTCTTTCTATAACACTTAAAAAAAATTACGAATAGATGTAATGATATCAAACTATAGCCAGTATTACTTGATTGTAAGTAGAGCGATAAAAATATTAATATTGTATGTATGTACAAAAGTTACAGAAATGTGATGAAATCGTTGATAAAATATTGAACATCTTTATCTCTTAGTTAAAATTTAATCGATTAGTTCTGACCTTCACACTGTATACAGAATATGAAAAATCTTTTTTTGTGTGAAAATATGTTCAACAAATGAAGAAAAATATGTCTTGTTTGATCAACCCTTTAATAACGAGACCCATTTAACCGCAACAAAAATATTATTTTATTTCATTCGAAGACGATAAAAATAACAAAGCACGTGTTCTTTTTTATGATATAAACTTTTTTCGCTTAAAATCTGAAATTATTTAAGAAAGATTCGAAAAATGAATTTTTTATAAAATTATTAAGCATAAATAAATATGTTTATTAAATACTTATTTAATAAAATTTTTTATCAGTATTTTATGGAATTTTTCAGCTCATTATCGTATCGCCGTGTGTAGTAAAGGATTTTTGATAAAACTAGATTATTTTCTAGTAGAGTAAGTATTCTATGTAAAATTTAATACAGAATCGTACAGACAGTACATTTTTGAAGTAAAATAATGTATATATTCTAAAACATCAGTCTGAATATATATTATTAGAATCACTGAAAATATAATAGCTGTAATTTACAAACATGTTATAAAAATATGTTTTGATGAAAAATTTGTATTTCTACTTAAAAAAATAGTAGTCTTTAATTTTGCTAAATAATAAACACATTCTAATTTTCTTATTTATTTTTAATAAACCTTTAGTGCTCAGGTACATTACAAAATTTGAATTTATTATAAAATTTTTAAACATCAAAATACTAATTAAAATAAAGTACAAAATCATTACCAAATTACAAATTACATATTTAAGTCAATATTTAAGGAATCGTAAATTTGTTTTTCTTACATCATCATAAGCACACACATTCCCCAGTCTTATTTATAATTATACTTAATATACATTTATCTAGTAATACTTATATTGTATAAAATAGATTTACTTTAGTGCTTAGAAATATTGTAAAAGTCATTGTAACAGATCTTTGAGTATAACAATACAAAAATATGTTTTATTAATGCACCCTATTAATACTGAACATAAACTATTTAATTATGAGAAAATTTACTAAGACTGTTATGATTAAAAAGC
>JAPYZA010001875.1:0-19139 GCA_030522685.1 Eupelmus azureus
ACATTACTAAACCGGAAGGAGTGAAAAATCACCTGAAATAACTAAGAAACAACTAACTTAATAAGCTAAATAAGCTACAAACTAATAATAAATTACGTACTTTACGTAAAAATTCACACAATTTTCACTCATCAAGATCTAAACAGTACTCTATCCCCTAAACAATCAATTCACTTGCTCAAACACCCCTCACCCCCAAAACTCTCTTCCTACCTAAACCAGCAAATCTCTCTTTTTCAAACAACCAAAAAAACAGCCCCGAGCCCACGAGACCGGCGGCAAGTACGGCAACGGCGTCATAGTGCGCCGCTACAGGACGGGCGCCGTGATACCAGTGCGCGTCGAGCTCACCGCCAACCACCACGGCTACTTCGAGTTCCGGGCCTGTCCCATGCGCTACCGTAACCAGGAGGTGGACCAGGCCTGCCTCGACCAGCACCTCCTCGAGGGCGAGAACGGCACGGCTCGCTATTATCCCGGCGAGGGTAACCGGATTTTCGAGGCCTACTACAAGCTGCCTGATGATTTGACTTGCGCGCAGTGTGTCTTTCAGTGGCGATACGTGGCCGGCAACAATTGGGGAGATTGCGGCAATGGGAAAGGTAGGTTGATGGGGAGGATTAACGTTTTGCAAGCGTTTGCTTGGTAGGTCTGTGCTTTGGATTTAAGCGGAGGATTATGTTTTTTCGGATGGTCTTGGAGAGTTGTTTGGATGACGGGTAGTGACTGTGTGGCGGGGGATCGAGCTTGTGTGATAAAATGGGAGTGTGTGTAATTTTGGATATATTTTTTTTTGTTATTTTAATTATACGTATTTATAATATTTTTTAGATCTTCGTATTTTAATAAAAGTTTTTTCTTACGTATTTTAAAAAAAGGTCTTTAACTCTATTTAAATTACAAGCTGATATCAGAATTAGTTTTGAATAAAAACATAAAAAAATAATAAATATTATATATAATTCTATAATTTATATAATTTTAAAAGTCAGATAATTCCAGATCATATAAAAGTACAATTACTGCCAATTAAATTTTTGATTATTTTTGACTATTGGCTAATTATATTAAAATATTAACATTTTATTAGATTCTAAGCTCCTATTGCAAGAGTCGAGCTCATGTAATAATGCATTGTAATTCGGATAAGGTGTATGTATACCTAGAGAAAGTGATATTAATATATATATCTCAAAAAGTGTCCGCGACCCATATTGCGTCATTTCGAAAGCAGTAGAGTTGAGACGTGAGGTGTTAGCGACTGCAACACGTTGACCCATGCTTTACCTTGTGCAATAAAGTTTCCTTCCTAAACTTTTACGAGTGACTGTTAAACCTGAAAAGAGGTTTTCAGGCTCAAAAAGCATAAACTCTAGCTTTGTTAACTAAGCTTAAACTTTAGATGTTTTGTACAAAAGCAAATGTCTTAGTTTTGGGTATGACTGAGTTTGATTAAATGCTTAGTTTAAAAAACATTAAAGAAACTAATGATTTGAACTTTTGAACATTTTACAATTTACAAGCAATCATAATTTTTGCTAACATTTGTGCTTCAACTTATTATAAAATAAAAAATTACTGCCTATTGGAAATTTATTTAATAAAATGATTTCGTAATTCAATTACAAAATATTAGTGGTGCAAAAACGTTTTTCATTTTAATTTCTAATTTTTACAGTATATTGTAAAGAAAACTTCTTACATAAATTAATATAAAGACATTTTTTGATTTTTAGAGCATTGTAACCAAAGATTACTTCGTTATTCTATTTTTAACATTTCTGTACTTGTTAATTATTATTATTTTTGTTTAAAAAATCGTTATCAAATTGCTCTCAAAAATATAAATGTTTATAGAGTATATAATATATTAATTGTCCGTTTCCGAATAAAGCTAACAAAAACTGAATAATCCGCTTTGCAGGCGCTGTGGGCTGCGGACCCCAAGAAGAGTTCCGTGCATGCGCCGACATAGCGATCGGCGACGACGAGGCCGCCTTGCCGCCTCGACCTCGTCCACCGAAGAGACCTACGACACCCTCGACCGCTGGCATCCCGACTTCGACCGAGTCCAGCGACTACTCGCCCGATTACAGCGGGCCCAACTGGCTGTTCAATCTCATCATCGCCGGTACGTGCCTCTTGGTTGTCCTGGCCATCTTGGCACTGCTTTACACGTACTACTATCACGCTGACCGGGCGAAGAAGTGGCTCATGGCTAGGAGACTTCTGAGCCCCGAGCAGCAGCAGCAACAACCACCCGTCGCCCCGCCGCGGCACAAGAAACATTACACCACGACTGCCAATCAAATGCAGATCTAAATTTCGATCCTGACTATACATATATTGCATATACATACTCTTTGGAAACAAAATGCTCGGAAAAGACTTGTCACGGTCTCGAGAGAAACCGTCCAGTATACTCGTAATTTTTTTTTTTTATAAATCCTAGGCTGTAAAAAGAAGGATGCGCATATTGTTATGTTTGAGGAAAAGAGTGTGCATTTAGTTATACACACATTTTATACCTAGCATTGTACTGCTGTGTATGTGTATATATATATACGACTGAATGTATTAATATTAAACGTATTTATTTTGTAGCAAAAGTCGCTTTATTTCATGCTTTAATATTTTTGTATTATTCACGTAGCTAGACTGTAGTTTACGTGATACTTTGTTTGTATAAGTAGTTCATAAACATCGCTATAATATGTACATACATACAACTTTTACGATAGATTGCTATTATTTTGCGAAATTTTATTTGGTTACACGTAACCTTAAAATCCTAAAAAATCGTTAACTTGTAGTATTGTACTTTATTCATTTTTGTATTAATCTTTGAAATACATAAAAAATTCATGTTTAAAAATAGTTTTGAATCATAAAAGAATTTGTTTTTCTGTTTACAGAAATAACAACTTATAGTTTTATGTTTACTTTTATTTATAATTCATAGATTTTTTAAGATTTTAAGTACTCCTTATTAATCTCAATATTTTCGTAAAAAACTTATAATTAGTTTTCTTATTTTTTGTTAAGAAGCATATTTCTAAAATCAGCATTAGTCATTGGCTGTGAAACTCCATTACCAGAAACTTCATCACTTTTAGTATTGATAGTTTTCTGTTTTATGGTTCGAGGTATCAGTGATAAAACACTTTTAGGATTACCGAAAGTCGACCTACTGGTTGAAGAACCACCAAGGGACTTGATTAAATGTGAATCATCACCGCTTGGTACATTTTTACGCGGTGGTGGTTGGCTTATTGCTACACTAATAACTTTATCTTCAATAGTCATTCCGTCTGTCGCTACTAAAGCTTTAGCTGCACTGGTTTCATCTTCAAAATCTACGTATGCCAAACCTTTCGAGTGACCATTGCGGTAAGTTACTAATCTTACTTCTTTTAATTTTCCGTGAACCTTAAAAATTTCTTCCAACTGTTCTTTGGTTGTAGATGGAGACAATCCTATAAGAAAAAACGAATTATTATATATAATTTTATACAAAAATAAACTCAATTAAATAATTTTAGAAATTATCAATTTAATTTTTGTTTTTTTTTAATAATACATTTTAATTAAAATCAAAATTAAAAAATTTCATAAACTATTCAAGGCACACTACTAAAAATACTTAAAAAATGTTAAAATTTAGTTATAGCATACCTTTAACGAAAAGTTTATTTTTTTCTAAGTTAGTCTTGTATTTAAAGCCAGAGCCCCTTTTCGTTTTATCAGGATCACATCTTGATACAAACATTGGTCGTTCATTTATTCGGACTCTATCGAGCTTGAGAGCTTCTTCTACTGCTTCCTAAAGTGAAAATGAAATGATTAAGAAATTACTTTTATCTAGTGTATATTTTGTGTAACCATTTTACACTAAAAAGTTCAACTTACTGGGCTACTTAATTGTACATAACAGTATCCCTTACTACGTCCTTTATAATCTTTAATCATTTTAAATAAAGTTATAGGACCAGCTGGTTTTAACGCTTCTCGAATTTCTTCTTCGGTTGCTGTATAATCTAAATTACTCACAAATACAGTAATCCTATCATCTACTTCATGTAAATTGTGTGTATCTTCTTCCATTTTCTCTTCCTTTGATTCTTCATAACCTGGAGGTGGTGCAACTTTTGGCTTAGTATTACTTTTTACAATATCAGAAGCCGATGTATTTTTTTCTGGGTTAAAAGAACTTTCTCTTAATATTGGTTTAGATTTTTCAACCTTTGTCATTTTTGATGCAGAAGCACCTAACGTTTTCCATCTTCCACCGTCTTCTACTTTTCTCTTTCCTGCCTTTTTACTTGTTGATTTTTCTTCGTGTACAGTAGAATACTGTTGAGATTTCATTCTTTCTTCAGCTACTTTCTCAAGACGTTCTTTAGTCCTTACTTCACAAATTTCCATTTGTTCTAAAGTTCCTTCATCACGTTCAAAATTAATCCAAGCATTTGCAATACTTTCTGGCCAATCTTTAACAGATGCAAAGGCTTTTTGAAAAAGTTTTCGTAGATGTTTTGTATCACCATAACATCTGAAAGTAAAAATATTTATTTGAATATTATAATTTAAATAATTAAAATATCTTAATAAATAAATTGAATAGAGTTGATAATCAGTTTATTATTAAAAATTACCTTTCTAAAGAAATATATTCTAACCAGCTTGCAGCTGATTCTGAATGACCTTGCGACATAATATCTGACCACAATGATCGAGCTTTTTCCATATCATTAGCATGAATTGCTTCAGTCCTTGCCCAAAATTGTAAAATGTCACAACTTGGATCTCCTTCAAGTCCAAAAGTTGCTAAATGATCACAAGCTCTATTGAATGCATTTCTAAGAATTTCTAGTTGTTTATTTTCATCTCTGCTGGTATCAGATCTATCATCAATTCTACGACGTAAATATTCAAGATACGTCATCCAAAGATTTTTGTATTCTTCAGCAGTAGAAAATCCAACTGCAAGAGCATTTTCAACAAGATTTTGCACATCAGATAAGGGTTTTTTGATTTTCTCATAAAACCTAATCCAATTTTGCCATATTTTAGCATACCATGGGACATTTCTTATTGCTCTTGCATAAACTTTTTCAGTAATATCATCTATTTTGATTTTATTTTCCACATAATGTATATAATCGTCCCATAAGGTTGGTTCAAGGCTTATATCTGCTACAGCACGTTCGTAAAGTACTGTTACTCGTCCTGGATCCCCCTTCTGTTTTTCAAACATTAAATATGCTTTATAAGAGTCAAATTGCTCAGTTTTATTTTGAGCAGTTTCAATTTTTTCTTCAAATGGTATACGTGCATTTAATTCTGCTAAAGCTTTTTCGTAACCACTTTTGACTATATTCTCGTTTTCAGTACAGTCGCAACCTTCTGAGGATTGCCATATTCCATATTCTTCAAAAGTTCTTTCCATACCAAAAAGTGGGCAAGATAACTGACGTCGATAAAGTTTACCAATTCGGTTTATTTGATCTTGCTTTTCAGGATCAGAAGAGTCCATCTTAATACAAATAATAAAGTAATTTTTAATGATTTCGCTTAAAGAAATGAAAAAATTATAAATCATCAAAGATGAAATTATATTACTCACCATTAGAGCTATAAAGTTTTCAAACTCTCTGAAAGCATCCCAAATTAAAGCTCCTTTCGTAATATGCAGTCCAGCTGCAGTTAAAGCTCGCTCAAACAGATTTCTAATCTTTTCAGTTGTTTCTTTCTCTGTGCCCAATCCCGTGCTAAACTGTAAGTACTCCAACCACACCTCAACAGCTAATAAAACAAAACAAATTTTTAATATATTATTTCTTCCACAATTGGTACATCAGTTTTCAAAAACAACTAAACAACAAACAAAATTTAAACTCACAACACAAAACAAAATCTCCTCTTAAAAACCAAAACAATAAAGTACTTACAAAGGTAATCCGTAACAGCTCGCTCGCAGAGCTCCATAACAACAAGCTTCTGCTCCAGAGTCATAGCGAGCTTCATCTCGTCTCTCATCCAGCTCAGCCAGAGCTCTGGCGTAAGCGGATACTTGGAGCTCATGTTCTCCCTCGCAGCTCTAAGCCTATCCAGCTCTCCCATCTTGTGCAGCTTGTCGATCAGCAGCTTATGGGCCTCGTAGTCATAAGGATTATCAGCCAGGGCGCTCTCGATCAGCCGAACCTCGGCCCTCTGCGCCTCCTCGGCTGCATCGTCGTCCTCGTCATCATCGTCGCTGTCCTCGCTCTCGTCGCTGTCCTTGCTCTCCTTGTCCCCGGGCCCCGGCTTGTCGCCGTTCTCCGACTCGCTGTCCAGCACCTCGTTTTCATCGTCGATCTTCTCGTCGGCGCCGACGCCGAGCTCGTCGTCCGACGTGTCGGCAAGCAGCTTTCTCTCGTTCTCCTCCTCGTCCGCCGCGTTGCCCATGTCCATTTCTTCCTCCATTGTCGCTGGCGAGATCTGTTTTTGGGAGACTCGGTGAGAGGCGAGGAGTAAAGATTGTATTTTGTTTCGCCGACAATGGATATACACCGCGCGGAGACTCGCGCTTTTTACCGTGCGTTATAGGTTATGTCTGTTTGTTGTCGAGTTTTTCAGTTTTTCGACATAGCGGTCGGCTTTACGCGCCGGAGCAGGCCGGAGACCGCGCGGGTTTACTGCGCATTGGGTTATGCGCATGGATGGATTTGTGCTCCGAAATTTGGATATTTATTTTTGGAGGTAATGATGAGTATACATACTTTTGTTCATGGTCTAAGTTATTAAAGAAGGTTTTAGTTAAGAATTAGCTGAAATTAATTCATGCTCCCGTCTATAAATAGTAATTAAAATAATTCAATGAAATTTTGCAGAATGGAATTATTTTTATAGTGCATTAATTAAATAACAAATTATGACATTTTTTGTGCCAATATGATTATTTTGTCAGAATTATTTCTAATTAATTATTTAGTATAATTTTTTTTTTTTTTTTTTTTTTAAGCGATATTTAAATTATACTTTTAACTAATGTAGTATATTACGAAAAAATATAATTGATAAAAATCACGCGAGCTTGCAGTTTTTTGTTACAAAAAAGAAAATTTAAAACAGTAAAATATTCAACATAATACGTATACTTACGCAATATTTCATTTATTCAATAATACATTTATTTCATAAATATTAAAATTCATTACAATTAACTTTATTAAAATGTTCGCTCTTTAATTAGGTCGAATTAAGCAGTGTAGACTTTTTACTTGCTGATCATGCAAATACGAAACTGACAACGCGTATTTAAGAAAACAAAATTTCTCGCCAGTGCGAGTGTTCATATGCTAATTGTAGCTCGATATATGTAAAATTTTTTATTACGTTCTTAAAAATGCGAGTCGCAAGATAGAATAAATGTGGATTGTCTTACTTTTACTTGATAGTTTGCTCTCAATAATTAAATAAACGATGGTGCATTTCGTGATTTAAAAGATGTAAATAGTGAAACGATAAATACAGGTGAACGTTTTTCTAAAAATGATTTAAGTGTAGAATAGATATATACGTATGTATAAAGATTATGTAAAATTTGTATGATATAATTTAAAAAATAGTAATAAATTTTTTAGAATTGCTATAAGTATTTCTTGTATATACTTTTTAGGTTTGCCAAATTAATTTCATTTATTTATAATATATATGTGAAATCGATATTTTTAATGGTTTAAAGATTACCTCTTCTATATAAAAATTTGTTACCCCGACAGAAATGGTAAATGTAATTAATGGAAGACATTGTAAATTTCTCTAATTATTATTACAGAAATTTACACTTTTTCTTATATAATTTAATTATAGAACTAAAATATTTTATTGCTTTAAATCAATTTTTTTTACATTTATGTATGAATAAATAGAATTTCAAAATTTTTAAAAATAAGATATTCGTGATTATTAGAGAAAAAGAAAATGAAAATAAAAAAATATGTATAGATATAAAAAATTGTAAAAAATTATATAGAAATCTGTTTAAGTGTAATATATATTTCATTTATTATCTGTAGAGACATTATTTATACACTTCCTACATCTGCTGGGGTATAGCAATTGACTATTATTTGTAACTTCTGTAGTAAAACTAGATATCTATATACATATTGATGAACAACATAAACATACATAAATAAATGACATTGTTCATATATTACTTATAATATATTTTTCGTTATGTTATCTTATAATTTAATTTTGTTAATAGACGCAAAGAAGAAATATTATAAATACAACAGGTGTTCGAAAACCTTTGGATGTTCAAATAATAGATTATCTCATCGATTAAATATAAGAAAGAAACTACCATTGGTAAGTATACTTTATTTAAAATTATCAAATTTTAATGTTATACAGAATAAATAAAATAAAATAAATTTACTATTCACAAATTAGTTTCATATCTGTAATTGTAATATTTTTAAAATTTTGATCGCATATTTTTTGTTTCACATTTATGTTGCTTAAACAAAAAATAAAATGCTTTATTTGTTAATAAAAATTATTAACTACTCTAATTAATACTTTAAATGTTATAATGCTTAGTGTAATCGTAAACGGTGTTATAAACACTATACAAGAAGATATTATTAATTAAGCAATAACCAAACACAAAAGTCCAGTTCTAAGAATTTGAGAAGAAACTTTATCTTATAAAATTTGAGAAAAAGGACAGTTTAAAATCATTTTAAAAACCAATACCTCAGTGGATTTTCTTTAAAAAGAATGTTAAGGTGAATATGAGGGTAAAAATTAATTAATATAATGTATTAATGAATTTAAGTTCACTAATATATTTTACGTATACTTCCATATGAAATCGAATTAAAAAAAAATTATAATTTTTAATTTACAGCCGAATACTAAGAATTTTAAGGAAACGATTACTCGTAGTAAGAGTATTTGCTAATAATTACGAAATGTAAATTCGCACGAAAATGTTGAAAGACCACTCACTTGTACACTTTATTTGATATCAAAAGTACGTATTCTCCAAAATATCAGCTCCGTATCAACGCATGATGCGTAAAAATCAACAACCACTGGATTTTTCATTCACAGCGTTTCATTCAAACGTTAAAAATGCAGCGCTCAGTCTACAAGATTGGACTTTTCACATTAACACTTTCATTGTTCGTCAATATACAATGCCAGTGTCCGGAGTTTTTTCGATACTTTCGCAACGAGACCACCGAAGAAATCATAGGAATCGTCGAGATTCCAAAACCTCCGCAAAATGTTCCGTTGCATCTATGTGTGATTCTGAGTGTGGCTACGGTTTTACCTACAGTAAATATTGTCTAAATTATAAATAATTTCGAGGATTTTTGAATGTATTTCTTGTTGTTCAATCTAAATTTATGTTTTAGAAATATGTGGGACGCATAGCATTAGCGAAATCAAGAGAAGACTCGATTCGGGCAGTTTTGCAAGGCTCATCTCTGTTTTATCGAATTTACTTTCCCGTGAGACATCCGATCCCAGTGGTTGTGAGGATTTCATTGAATGATGTTCCATATTGCCTAGGACAACCAGGTGAGATATGAGCCATTTGCAACAAATTCAACAATTTATGTCAATAAAATTATAATTTAAAAAAATATTTCTTTTACAGCTATGGGTGTTGTCGTAACGTCGATCAAAATGGAGCACACTTTGTGGTACCCTCCGTACATTCCACTCACAAAACAACTGCTCGATTTTATAAGTAATCGCACGAATTCATCATCGATCCCTGAAAATTTGTTTTTCCCTTCAGTCACGCCGACACCACCTCCAGTTTTGGAAGAAAAAGGAATAAAATCGCCAACATCGGCGCCGAGTACTTTTCATTTCATTCACGCTTTCAAACATGGGCTAGTCGAAAACGCATGTGGCTTAACGAGCATGTCGATCGAGAACAATCCGTTCTCGAACAGCGATCCAATTTCACCGTTGATGTGGCCCTGGCTTGCAGCGATTTACTTCATGAAAAATGATTTGGAGTTTCAGTGTACTGGGAATCTCATTTCTAGGCAACACGTATTGACAGGTCTTTTTTAAACCTTTTTTTTTTAAATTGCAAATAAAACATCAACTGAACTTTGACTTTTGCAGTTGCTCATTGCTTAATAGATGAAGATAGAAATGTGCCAATAAATAAGCTGGTTGTTTCGTTGGGGAGATTTAACTTGTACGATTGGAATGAACTTGGTTCCTTTAATAGCGATGTAATCAACTACAAATTTCATCCAGATTTTAAAAATAATCCGAGTGCAGATGCCGATTTAGTATTAATTAAATTAGCGAATCCTGTCGAATTCACTTCGAGAATCCGTCCAATATGTCTTTGGATGGATAAAATCGAATTAGAGAATATTGTTGGTCAATCTGGCTATGTTATTGGTTGGGGTAGGAGTGGAAGCATTGACCATTTTTCTTCTGAACCTCTCTTATCAAAAGTACCGATAGTTTCACAGGTAAAATTTTAATAAAATGGCTTTTATAAATTTAGAATAAGTAACGATATCATTTTGTTTTTGATATTATCTTGTATATTAGTTTGAAATTATTAGAAGTTTTGAAAGTTTTGTTAATTTATTTATCGATCAAAGATACGTTATTTTTATGTAGTTTATCACATTGATTTTAGGAAGACTGTCTTCGAAGTAATGTTGCGTTTCTAGACATTACTTCGAATCGAACTTTTTGCGCTGGAAGAAGAGACGGCCGTGACCCTTGCGGCGGTGACAGCGGCAGTGGTCTTGTAATGTACCATAAAGCCAGCAAACGTTATCATTTACGAGGAATTACTGCACTATCAATCATGGATGTAAGAACTAGATTTTGTGATCTTCAAGAATATATAGTTTACGTCGACATTGCGAAATATTTACCGTGGATCAGCCAGGAAATGAAAACGTAATTAAAATTTATATATTGTAAAACTACAATGCGCGCATTCAATTCTTTCAAGATCTTTGGTAATATATTTTGTTAGTGAATATATTTATTATTTTTATTGGTTAATTCTCGGAAATTGGATTTCGAATATAAAATTTGTTTTATACTTATATTTTGTAGCATAAAATAAAAAAAAATTAACAAAAAATATAACTTGTTATCTGAATTTGTAACATAAATTAAAGATTGAAGAACAAAATTTGAGGAAAAAATTTTTGTTTCTTTTGAATAACAAAAGGAATTGTGGTGAATATTATATAGATAAATTTAAATAATATGAAAAAATACTTTTTTATTTCAATGCTACAAATAGGAAAATATTTTTATAAAATATACCAATGAAATAAAATAGTGTGCTACTTGTGTGTTAAAAAATATGCTCCATTAATACTCTAAATAGATTTTTATTTTTGAGTTTAACAAAAATAAAATATTTTGTTTTCAAAAATTATATATCAAATTAGGTCAAAACATGAAATAAAAAATTATTAGATCTGAAATTGCATAAATGTAAGTATTTGCACGTCAAGAATGTAAAGACGCAATTTCAAACTGTATAGATATGAAATTGACATGCTTAAAATAAATTTTTCAATGATCGTCAAAGACAATTCGTAGATGTAGATTTTAAGTAAGAATCTCGAATAATCGTAAAATTAGATTATTTTATTGTCCCATTGGAAAAGTGTATCGAAATTAATTACTCTGCATTATTATACACAATTTCACTCCAATATAGTGATTTTCATAAAATGACAGTATAAAATTTATATTTTATATATACTCTATGAAGATGGAGGCGTGTCGGGCTGGAAGCTTTGCTTTGCAATTGCTCCTAAAACGATTTCTGCACTGAAGACACCTGAAATGAGATATATGAATGTAATTACGTTAATATTAACAGGTAGATTTAATTATTTAAGGTGAGTGACTGCTTTCAGACTTAAACTAGACGAGTAAGCTTTTGTTGTGACTTTAAACTAGATGAGTAAGGACTGTGCTTTTTAAAATCAATGATAGCACTTTTTTCAAAAAATATTTTTTATCATCATTGAACAATCACTGGTTCTAATTAATTTAAGTAACGTTATGTAACTTCGGCATTGGACATAATTGCGATACTTACTGATTTCTGCTCGAAGAACATCAGCGAGTAAGTGCAAATCATTTTCTACGGTAACGATTATATAATCTAATTTTCCATTATTCATCTCTTGAATTTGAGCAAGTGATCTTCTTGTTTTCTCCAACGTACCACCGGCGCTCTCGATAATTTCTCCCATAGCTGATGGAGAAGGTATGACGCTTGGTGTTACATAAAATATTTTTCCCTGATATCAAAATAATAAAAATAAATATTTAATTTTAATAAAACATAGTAATAATAAAACATAATAAAACATAATAAAACGTATAAATAATAAACGTAAAAGTGAAAAATTACCTTAAGTAAACTTCCTCGGTTAGGACTAGCTAGTACTTTTTCAATATTGCAACTAAAATTCTTCTCAAACTCAGGATCATTCAGCGTATATGAACTTTCTTCAACAAAAGTATTTTTTGCGGAACAGTCAAGCAACCATTGTAAACTCACAATATATTTACATCGAGATAAACAACAAAGAAGTTTCACTGTTCGCATTGGAGCATTCATCACCAAATGCGTAGCATCTCTCCAACTTGCAGCAAGTGCACCACCCAGTTCTCTAATACGCTATAAAATACAAGATAAATTGTTTTATTAAAACATAAAAATGTTTGAATTCAATTCACATAAAAATTTGTACGTACTTTCGCGTGTTTCTTTGGACTAATACCAGAAAATAATATTCTAGGTTGTTTATCAGGAGGCGGAGGATCTGGATTACTAATAACAATTGGTTCGTCAAGACCCAATAAATGTGGATCTTTATTTGACATTGGTCCATCTAGTTTAGGTTTTTTGTATTTTCTCATTGCATTCGGACCTTGTCCAACTTGTTTTACCTTATCATATGATTCTTGCGTTATGTTTATTGGCATTTTCCATGCAGCTAAAAAGTAAAATTAACTATTTAGAAACTGTAATTTTAACATAATTAACGTATAAAATTATTAAGAACAATTATTATACCCATGAGATGAGGCACGAGTGAATAATCTAATCTAAACGGATTCCCTAAGCTAAATTGTTGATATTTAGGTGCATCGGATTGATGCAATGCAGTCATCTGACCGCAAAGCAAATCGGTTAGCCATTGAGCGTTGACGACACCAGTTTGCCATTCTCGAGCTCTTTTATACTTTGGTCCATCAGGTCTAAAATATATTATATCTAATTAATATTAAGAAATTTCTATTTACTGTTTTGTCTAGATTAAAAATATTATATTCAATAATAATCAGGTTTAGTGTAAACAGAAATAAAATGTTAACTTAAAAATTTATGTTCTACGAATCATTCAGAAGAATAAACCACTTTCATTAAGTAGATTTAATTTTTGTAGTAAATCTAAGAAATTGGTTATTTTTTTATAGAAAAAAATATATGTACTATTTCTTTCAACTTATTTTAGCAACGCTCATGATATAGATATAAAATTGAAACGTACCTTCTGCAAACAAGTAACGTATTGTGCCGAGAAAAATATTTGGTAAACTTTGCTCCTACAGCCTCTAACATAAACTTTACTTTTGCTCGCTCTTCTCCTTCAAATCCTGACAAAGATATAATCTGTTTGCCGCATGGTAGGTCGGTCAAGCCAAACGGAGTGGGGAAATGAAGCGCATGCCAAGGTGGAAGTACTTGTTGCTTATTAACGACATCCGAGAGCCAGTGAGCGCTCACACAACGTTTTCCCTCTCGAAGAGCCTGCACGACTATCGGGTGCTTTTGCGTAATCGCCAAGACATGGGTTGCTCTCGCACAATATTGCTGTTCCACTTCTCCTCCGTGCCTCTCGATGACTTGCTTCCAAACCGTTACTTCATCCGGACTTTGCGTATCGTACTCGACAATTACAAAAATACAGCCAAGTAAGAACAAGTCTGGTGGAACTGTTATAAAATATATTTTTTATTTAATAGAAATATAAATTTTTAATGAGAAAATTCACAAATATTAATATTTGAAAATTAAAAATTATATTTGTTCTCGTTAAAGATATGAAATATTTATTATTATTTTAAAAATTGATTAATACTAACGTTTTAAATTTGGATTATGCCCGTAAAATTGCGCCTTCGGCTGTTGTACCGCGGATGGAGCACAAGGTATTTTGACCGGTCCACCTGGAGGTGCGCCATTCGTGATATTTCCCAAGGTCCTCCTCTGATAAGCGGCTAGCAGTTGAGGATCTTGGGATGGAGGTGGAGGCGGCCTGTGCTGAGCAGTCATAAGTCTCAATTGACCAGCTGCACTCCCTTCCGCTGTTCCACCTTGCAACCTATTAGTGAGCATATTCGCCAGAGCTGTTTTCGTTTTGGCGTTCACCACGAGCTGCTGATCTGCTGGTATTTGTGCATTGCCAGGTATAGGTGCCATCGATGCATCCTGTTGAACGACTTGCTGTTGTTGCTGCTGTTGTTGTTGTTGTTGTTGTTGTTGTTGTTGTTGTTGCTGCTGTTGTTGTTGCTGCTGTTGCATTTGTTGTAACTGCTGCATCCTAGCTATTTGTTGCTGTTGTTTTTGCATGTGTAATTGTGCAAGCTGCTGTTGAGTCAAGGGTTGACCTTGCTGAAACTGTTGATTTTGAGCAACTTGAGGACCTTGCGGCGATTGTCCAGCTGGAACTATTACTTGATTACCAGCATTTATTGGTGCTAACGCAGGTGGCTGAACAATAGGATGCATTTGTGTTGGTTTTTGTCCAGGGGCGGCAGCAACCTAAGATTGTATTAAAATATGTTCTTTAGTTTAGTACGATAAATTTCAAAATTCCAAGAATTTCAAAAGTTTGATTTCAAAAAATTTTTAAATAATTTTAAATATTTATATGACAAGAAAATCAAATATTTTCCAAGTACAAACAAATTATTCAAACAATATAGAATTTTAAATTTAAAAAAATTAGCTACTAAATTTTAGTATGAAATATTACTTGTGGTCCCATCATTTGTGGTCGAGGCTGCGAAACCCACTGAATTCCTCCTGGTTGCCCAGGCTTTCCAGGACTCCGAATAACTGCAATGTGTGGTCCCTGCTGTTGTGCTTGACGCTGAATATGCCGCTGAAATAGTAGCGTTTTTTGTTTCTGAATTTTTTGTATGAATTGCGCTCTTTGTTGTGGATCCAATTGCTGTAGTTGTTGATGTGTTTGCGCATCCAACTGAATAAGTTGTCTTGGAGGTTGTGAAGGCTGTTGTGCCCATTGAGCTCCCGGTCTTTGTTGCCCCGCTAATTGTTGTTGTTGCTGCTGCCGTTGCAATTGCAATTGATACTGTTGCTGTTGCCACTGAGCATCTCTTTGAACCATAAAGTTTTGCTGATTCGGACCTATCAGCTGAGTTGGCGATTGTTGCTGCAACTGACCTTCTCGAATAACAAACTGTTGCGAACTTTGTGGCGCCGACTGTTGAAGCTGTTGTGAGATTTGTTGAATCTTTTGCTGCTGTTGAATTAGCAGCATTTGCTCTGGCGTTAATTGCTGTTGTTGTTTTTGAACTGGATTTTGTTGCTGTAAACTCATCTGCTGAGGTTGTTGTTGATTTAAGTGAACTTGTTGAGATAGTAGTTGCTGTTTTTGCTGCAGAACTAGCTGCTGTTGAGATGTTAATTGCTGAGACGCCATTTGCTGTGGCCCTAGTTGCTGTTGTGGTCCCATCTGTTGTTGAGGTCCTATGTGTTGCTGAGGTCCTAACTGCTGTTGCGGTCCTAATTGTTGTTGAGGTCCTAGTTGTTGCTGAGGTCCCATCTGTTGCTGTGGTCCTAGCTGTTGTTGGGGGCCCAATTGTTGTTGAGGTCCTAATTGTTGCTGTGAAGTAATTTGCTGTTGAGGTATCATTTGCTGTTGTGTTATCTGCTGCTGGACCATTTGTTGTTGGGGCATCATTTGTTGCTGAGGCGCCATTTGTTGTTGTGGAGCCATTTGTTGTTGCGGTGTCATCTGGGGTTGTGAAGTCATTTGTTGTTGAGATACCATTTGCTGTTGCGTTTGCATTTGTTGTGGCATTATCTGTTGCTGTGACATTTGCTGTTGAGGAGCCATTTGCTGCGTGGGTGTCATTTGTGACTGTGATGTCATTTGTTGTTGTGATATCATTTGCTGCTGAACTTGCATCTGTTGCTGTGGCATCATTTGTTGTTGTGGTGCCATTTGTTGCTGTGAAGCCATTTGTTGCTGTGGTGCCATTTGTTGTTGAGGCATCATTTGTTGTTGAGGTAACATTTGCTGTTGTTGCATCATTTGCTGTTGAGGCACTAATTGTTGTTGAGGTAATTGTTGTTGGGTATTCATCTGTTGCTGTGTGTTTAATTGCTGCTGAGTATTTAACTGATGTTGTAACATTTGTGTATTAACCTGCTGTTGAGACACTATACTTTGAGGACTCATCATAGGTGCTTGACTCATTTGTGTTTGAGGTGGCATCTGAATCATTTCCTGTTGTTGGTTTATTAGTTGCTGCTGTGGTTGATGTAAATTTTGTGAATTTACCATTTGTGAGGTAGGAACTTCTTGTTGTGTTGGTGATTTCATAGGAAGCATTCCACTTGTTTGAGCTCCTGGAGAGTGCCATCCGCTCTGCTGTACAGAATTTGGTACTGAAGAAACTGGAATACTTGCTGTAGTGTGTACAGATGTGCTTGTTGGAGCAGTTGTCCATTGAAACTGCTGCTGCTGCTGTTGCTGTTGCTGCTGCTGCTGGGGTTGGTGTGATTGTACTTGCTGTTGCTGCTGTTGTTGGGATTGTTGTAGGTGCTGTTGTTGGGATTGTTGCAGGTGCTGCTGTTGCGGAGGAGGAGGTTGAGGAGGTGGTTGCAGTGTTTGCTGTTGTAAAGATGGATCTGGAATATCAGCATTGCTTGATGTATTTGAAGGATGATAAGATGGAGAAGAAGTTGACGTTACAGTTTGATTTTGAGACATCGTTTGAGATGTTACTACTGGTTGTGGTTTTTGTTGGTTCCATGGCATCCGCTGTTTCAACTGCTCCAGCATAGCTTTCGTACGATCCTGTTCTTCTTGAACTGTATTATTTTCAACATCTTCATCCATAAACCCTGTGATTAAAGCTGTAGAACTATTTGGTGATGGATTTACCAAAAGTTTAGGATGAAACTCTGATTCACTCACAAGACTTCTTTTTTTACAACACTCCATAACCCAGTCAGGAGTTACAATGTGCATTTGATGTCTCGAAGCTGTTTCATATTTTGCTCCACTGGCCTTAGTAACTATTAAATGAGTGCAAAAACGATCTAATCTTAATTGGCACTTGCCTCCCTGGAGTGTTATCATAGCCCATAGTGCTTTGCTGTCTGTTCGACTGACTTGTGATATACACGCTTTCACATTGGAAAACAATTGATTCTCCTCGGGTGAAAAATAATGAGTTCTAACAAATATTGTTAAAGAATCAATAAATTCGATAGAAATTAATTAAAATCATTCAACTATGAGAATAATGTACAAAATAAATAATTTAATACTAAAAATTGATTGCTTTGCATTACAATGACATTATTAAATTAGATTAAAAATATGATTAAACCATCAAAACAGTTAAAATTAAAATTTGTGATTATAATAAAATTATATTATTATAAGTCTTAGATTTAATAAACGAACGTTACACAGTGTTGAGTATAAAAGGATACGGAAGAAGCTTTTTGCATTTTATGGAAAATACGATCCAATCTTGCGTGACAGCTGGGATTTCATACAAATCTTTAGCTGCAGAAATGTCATTCTCTAGAGCTTCAAAACCTGCGATTAAGTGAGTAACATAGTCGCTAAAATAATTTGATCTTTCAGCTCCTCCTTCTTGTAAAAGATTTAATATCTGTAATAATAATACTTCTCACAAACTTTTGAAAATTTATCAAATAAATTAAAAGCAGGATAAGATGAAAACATAGAACAAAAATAATAGAATATACGAAAACTATTTAGAACAAATAAATGAACTAATTATACTTGTTGGAAAAAATCAATACAATTGTCAACAACAAAAAAAACCCCACTGACATCAACAATAGATACTCCAAATAAAAAAAAATTCCTAGATTCCGAAAAAGCAAAATTTCTGCTCCAGAATAACTCCAGAAATCCTCGGTAAACACGAATAGAACGAAAAAGACGCTAGACTCCCTAAGCAAAGCGAGAAATTGGCAAAAGACGATTTACCTTGGGATCAGCCTCGCCGCTGACGTAGTACTTGACATTGGCGAAAAGCGTGCCGTCGAGCTTCAGTTCCTCGAGACCGGCCCGCATGTCGCCCATTTTGAGTGGCGATAAGTCGCCCTTCGGCGCAGCATAAGAACCCAGGAAAACGTCACAGCCGATTGGCTTCGCGTTGTGGCTGTGTATGTGCGCGCTTTGCTAACCCCCAGAGAGCCGAGCAATTCGCGCGCTCTCGCCGCGTCGGCTTTGTTATTATTATGATCGGGAGCGCGCGCCGCGGCGGTCCTGTTGTCGTCCCCGAGCCTGCGCGTGCCTGTCTTATGTACTGATGCTCTCTTTCTCTTTTTGAGGTTAGGTTGACCAAGCTATAGCAAGTGCATTATGAGGACTGAAGTTTTTCGCACGTGTGAGCTTTGGCGAGGTGCCGTACGAGGGCGCTTGAAGCGGGGATTCGATAGGTCGATGAGTCGATGCGATCGGTGGCTTCTTCAAGGGGGTGGTTTTCGAAAGTTTCTTTTCAACGGTTTTAGCGCACTGGGATTGGAGTTCTACGACTTGGTTGAGGAGGCTGCACTGCTACAGAGACTCAAAAAAACAGCTCAGGATATCAGCTCGGAAGCGGTTATGGGTAAATACCATCCCAGGGTGTAACCAGAGAGAAGAAAAAAAAAACTGGGATTGGAGAGGCCGGGACTGCCGGGAGGGTGAGTACCTATTTTTAAGAAATGTAGAAATTGCTGTAATTGTTTGAATTAGACGAATGTTAATCAGTTAATTGCGTGTTAAAGTTAAAGTGAAAATTGCAAGAAGATATTGCGAATGTTAAAT
>JAPYZA010001876.1:1105-35573 GCA_030522685.1 Eupelmus azureus
TGCTCATTATCTCTAGCATTTCTCCTCGATATCTCGAAAAATAGAGACGCCAATCTCACGGAACAATATCCATCGCACAAGCGATATATATCCAAGTATACGAGGACGCAGAGAAGACAGGCCTCCTGGGCAATCGTAGCCTGCCATTTCCATTCTCTACTTATCATCCGGCGAACAAGGCTAATCCTCTCTTTCCGCGCCGCTGTTAATTAGCGCGCGCTCGGCAACGACGCGCGGCTCACCCCCTTGCCAGAGTCCATATCGATTTATTAAGAGAGCGAGAGCGCATAAAAGCTAGCTAGGATGTATCGAGTGCCGGGTTTTAAATTGCGAGCTCGATGCGCCTGCCGCTTCTGAGCTTTGAGAAATTAGTTTCGATTTGCTTTTTAATTGATTGCTTGCGGTATGAGCGCTGATAGTTTAGTTTCTTAAGTAGATGAATGGACTTTAGTCTGTGGGGTTAAAAAATGCGTTTGTAAATCGAGAATGACAATGACCGTCTCACCACGTCTGTCTGTATCTACTTCTGCTTATTTTTTGTCATTTAAGATATTGCGCGTCTTCCTACATTTCAAAGCCTGACGTCAGAGACACCTGTCAGAAACGTCCCTCCGTCCCTATGCGAATCCATCATAAAAAATTCACGGCAAACGAAGCAAATAAACTCTCATCGCTCTGAAATCAAACAGCGCCGTAAAAAGCAGCCCGGCCAATAAAGAAAAAGTCATTCACCAGCGCAAATCGAATCCGCGCGCGCTCGCGAAAAAAAGAAACACCCCGGAACAATACAATTCCAGCTCTCGGGCGAAAATAAGCCCCGGGTCGTTCCACGCGCGCTCTCGCCTATTATTCCAAAAGTAGCTCTCTCGCTCGCCGCCCCACGAAGAAAAAAAAGGCAAAAAAAGAAAAAAATAATAACAAGGCTACACGGCCTCGGCGAGTCGAGCTCTCGCACCCACGCGCGTCATTCATCAATGCCTGCGGGGAGGAAATCGCTCTCCTCCTCCCCCTCTCTTCCCCCTTCCCTCAGGTGCGCCGCGAAATTCAAGACTCGAGGATTGGCACTCCTCCCCTACATCATCTACGCACACACGTGTATGTAGACAGCCACACACACACACGTATACGCAGACACTCAGCCCTGAATGAAAGCCGGCAGACGTTTGGTATAGATATAGAGCGGTGGGCGCATCCCCCTTCCTGCTTCGCCGCTGCCACGGAAACCCGACTCGACCTCCTTCCTTAAACTCGGCGCGCGCTTTTATGCTCAGCCGACGGCGCTCTATATCTCGATGAGTCCACTGGCCGCCGTGTGTCTTCTGGCGCTTTATCTTCGGGGACGAGCGCATTGTCCCCCGGCTATTGGGATATGTATTCGCTTTTTTAAATATTCCCTTTTGCGCGCTCGAGCTTTGTCGTCGGGATGAATGCGGGTCGGCTGTTTCCAATTTGTGTTAAGTGTGTCTTTTTACGCTGATGAGAAAGGGTGGGATATGGCATAGGTGGAAATTTACGTCGATGCAAAAATCAATTTCGCTGGGAAGGTGTATGTATGTATGTAGGAGAGGTTCTTTATACGGATTCGTCCAGCGCGAGTCGCGAGCAGTAAGAGCTTTTATTGCGCCGCGGGGATGACGGCGCAATACTCTTTTATACACACTTGGCTAAAATGACATCCCGTGCATTAAGCTTTTATTAGCGCTTTAAAAATGGCCACTGCGCCTTGAGCTCGGCTTGCAAATACCGACGGACGTCGATTCTGACCGGCCGCTACTAAATAACAAATGATCATCATAACAAAAGAACGAACGTAGAATATAATTAATCCAAAGCAGCCCCCTCAATTTATTCTCAACGAAGAACCCAACAGCAGCATTTAATACCCCACAGCAGAACGTCGCAGAGAGCTCACTTCGAAACCTATTATAAACGCCATATTATCCAAGTACACAGGAGCCCCGGAGAATTGGCGTCGAAACTTTAAGCGTTTGAAGGGAAGCTCGTGCGCTGGCGCTCGCGAGTCAAAGTTCAAGCGTCGCCGTCGCTGCTCGCGTGCACTTCTCCAGCGGCCCCCGCGCTCTTTCCTCCCTCCTGCGCGCTCTCTCAAACGCGAAATGCTCGTTTAACTTGCTCTTTCTCTCGACTCGACGCTTCTCAATGACTCTGTTTACTTCATAACAGCCGTCGTCATTACCCTGCCCTCCCTCTCTCTCTCTCTCTCTCTCTCTCTCTCTGCAAACAGCCATAAAAAATCCCTTCATTCCACCCCCTTGGAGCAACAATAGACCCTCGCTCGAGCCTCTCTCCTTCGGCCAATTGAAAATGAGGAAAATTTCGAATTCAGAGACGAGCCCCCGGCGGCGGGCGGCCAGCCAAGCATCAGCCGCACACACGCGCGCATACACACCCTCGGCCCGGTGCGCGGCTCTCTTACGTCAGGGACCTATCGATTGCTTCCCGGCTGCCGGCCTGTGCGCGCGGGGGTCGCGCGCATGCGCACCTCCACACCATCCCCCCCGGTAAACAGACCGAGAGAGAGAGAGAGAGAGAGAGAGAGAGCAGGGAAGCCCCTCTTACTCCTTCTCTCTCTCTCTCGCTCCAGCGCTCGCTTGCTAGCGCTCAGCGCGTTTGCTTATATAGCTTCCCTCTCTCGCTCGTTTCGGCGGCGGCGGGGAGCTACACGCAAATGGTACGGCTCGCCGCGGCGCTCGCTCCTACTCGGCCAGCATTATTATCAACGCGCCGGCCGCAGGAACGTGACGCCAGCTCTCGTGCGCTAAGCTAGCCTCTTTCTCTCTCGGCTCCCGTGTATACTTATATATATATCTACGCAAAAATTCTTCCCGTACTGTTTTCCTCAGTGCGCGAGGCTGTGTTGTGTGTGCGCGAGACTCTACTGACTGTGTTAAAAAGCTACGTCGACACTGTGCTGAATTTGCTCGGAGACGTCGAGGAGGGACAGTAATTAACGCCGCCGCGCTCTGCAGGGCTGACGGCGGGGGTGGTGAATATAGACGAGCGGCTGGCCGATCGCGCGGAAAGTCAACAAAGAAAAGTCGCGCTCGGAGCTGGCGCTGCTGCTGCTGGCGCGGATAAATTGAATTTGCATTCTTCGCCGAAAGTTCAAAGACTCGGCGCAGCGCTTCCCTCGCGATTCCTGAAAAGCTATGCAAATGAAGCCCGCGGCAGCCGGCTTCGCCTTTATTCCTGCAGAAACGAATCGTCCTCTCGGGGCCGGAAAATCAATGTTACATAAAGTGATATACGCGCGACGTGCGGAGTAATTCCACGCGTATCTGCACTCAGGAATCTTCCTCTCTCTCTCGCTCCGGCGCGCTCGGAGAAGTGAAAATCGATCGGCGGATTATTAATAATAATCGTCCAAGTCGAGCCCACCCCTCGATAACGAAAATCCGTGCCTCCGATAATCTACAGGAGCCGCGATTACGTAAAGCCAAAAGACAGAGGGAACGAGAGACCAGAGCGGCAGATAAAGAACACGCGAAAGGAGAATCCGCGCGCGCTCTTTGGGTATATATATATAGACTAGTCCAGCAGTCGCGGGGGGAGGCCCAGAGCCGACTTAAAACGAGGCCGCCAGTCTAGAGATTACGAGGACGAAGAGCGAGGAGGAAGCCATGGTTCACGTGACGGATATGGGCCCGCCCCTGGGGGCCGGCATCCCGAAGAGCCCGAGCTTCCACCAGGGCCTGGCGTTCGCGGCCGACACCGCGCCGGACGGCTACGGACACCACTACGGCAAGCACTTCTACGCCTCGGCAGCGGCACTACAGTACCAGCCCCTCCAGCCCCTCCTCGTCGGTAAATTCAATTTCGTGATGATGATGATGATGATCATGATTGTCGAGGGGGTGAGGAATGCGGGGGTGGATGTGGACGAGATGTGGGTGTGTGTGTGTGTGTGTATGCGCGTATGCGTGGGTGTGCGAGGGTGCGCTGAGGTAGGATTCGAGGGCTTTATAATGCGCGGATTGCAGCGCGGGTTGCTGGGTGGTTTTGTTGCCGGGCTGGGATTTCCAAAGTTTTGATGAGCTTCTGCGGCTGAGGTCTTTGTTCGGTAATGCTGGACTGTTTTCGGTGAGAATACTGGATTCTGGAGGATATTATGCTTATTGTCTCTCTAGGGATTAAGCTTAATATATTGAATTGAGTTTTGATTGTTTGGGTGAAAATGTCGATGGAAATGCTGATAATATAGAATATTAGGGTTTCAGAAAATTGAATTTTGATTTACTTGATTCTCTTTTCATCATATCCGTGGCTTTCCAAGATTATTATTCAAGTCTATTGTTTGTGTTTTTGAGAAATTGACGCTTTAAAACTAACTTACACGAATATACTAGACCCTAATTCTAAGTTTTACAGTTTTACAACTGTACCAATCGTCCTAAAAGCTTAGGAACTAAATCCAGTGTGGTCTTGAAAAATATCAAATTGAATCTTTGTAAATAAAAGTAATTAAAATTTTATTTTTTAGACTACTATGAACTTATTAGAAAAACTTAAAAAATGATTGTCCAAAAATGGACTTATCCGCTTAATCCTGCTAGCCCCTCCAAAGATTGGTGTAAACTCGATTTTGAGAAAACCGACTCAACCAGTTATCTTAGGAAGCCACAGATATATAAGATTTCATGTACCAGATATACTCCATTTCAACTATCGAATCGCAATATACTAGTTATTTATCCCAAAAATAGAACACTATTAAAATCCGCAGCGGTTTTATAAATTCACTTTCGATTACTTTTGATCCACATTCATCGATTGACCCGAATCCAATCACTCGGCTCGTAATAGACCGACGCCGAAAAAAGCATTAGCATATAATAAGCGCGAGCTGACACACTTGTAGATGCGGATGCGAGCCGCGTAAATTTTTCACCGAAAAACTAGTCGGACCCAGCCGAAACTGCATTTTAAGCGCGCATTTGCATGCTCCCCTACCGGCTTATTAGCATTAATTTTCAGAAGTGAAAGAACCGAGGGGTTGCGGGATGCATTGCGGCTTTGCATAAGACCGTTTTCGACTCGCTGAAGTACGCGAGTCGCAATTTTGCAAATTACCGCTATTACCGCGTCTAATTTGTCAACGCGGTGGACATTGCGTGTGCTATTTTATTGAATGAAAGCAGCTCGCATAAGCGTTTCATTTTACCTTTTTATTTAGTTTTCATCGTGGCACGTGAATGGAGCGACTCATTTTTTTCCTTTAGAAACAGGAAATTGTGTTTCTTCGGATTTTCCTCGTTCGAAAAAGCACGGTTAAAGAGTCGTAAATTAGGCGAGTTATCGTAGTTATGAAAAAGTTTTAAGATCTATGACAACAATGCGAGACGCCTGTAAATCAAAATTATCTACGGAATGAAGTGACGTTAGCTACTTGATGATTCTCAACTGCGCTCTTTTAATAAGGTTACCTAACTTTAAAGTTGAAAGTTTTAGCAAACTCTAATAATTTGAGACGTCCTCAAGTGTGGCTCTAATTATATAAAAGTCACCTTCAGCTTTAAAAATTTTTAAATCCTGTGACGCGGTTTCGGCTATTTTTAGATTTGGTCTTATACATACCTAAATATGAATGATTGATTATTTTAGATAACTAATTACACTGTCATTTTCAATCATCACCGATGAAAAAAAAAATCAATTCCACGCTCTTTAAACTTCAAAATAACGCCAACCACGTAAACCAAGCCATTCTCGAAAGCGACGTTAGAGCGAAACGCGGGTAAAGATGTTCTGGAATGCATGTTTATTTTTACTAATGGCAATACACATCCGCGAGCGGTCGTTATAACGCAGCCACGCGTGTGCTTACCCGTACTTTGTTAGAGCCTCGTCAACAGAGTCGATTCCATTCATTAAAGAGTACGACAAAGCAAAGTCGCCGGAGGCTCTTTTGACAAACAGAACGTTTGAACTTGGAACGTAAATTCATCATTTTCAATTTGAACTTTGTATTTCGAGTCTCGAGGTTCGCCGGGAGGGAAAAGATGGGGGACGGTTCTATTGTTTTACGATGGAGCGAGTGTATTTTTAAAATTTTCGTAAGTAGGAGCTCGAACTTCAGGTTTTCCCATTATGCGGCACTGCGATAAAACATCGCGAATAAGTTCATGTAAATTATCAGAAAAGCGTGCACGTACGAAGTTGGCGCTTGTATTGAGATTGTCTGACCTATATATCTGTATCTACTTTCAACTTGCTGTGTAAACTGGGGTTCGCTCTACTATTGAATTTCGTACGACGTTTCTTCTACTCTTTGCAATTACCAATTTATTGAAATACTCATAATTTATCATTTTTATTGAAATACAAGTCGGGGATACTAAAGGATAATTTTAAGTTATGGAAAAAGAAGCAAATCTTGTGCTTACAGTTCAGTTACTTTGTTACTTTTCCAGATTGAAATGAAAATGCACTTCAAGAAGATGAATAATTTATACGTTTTAGCTTCTCTAAGAATAAAAACTCTGATTGGATAGCTTGTAAATTCTGTAGCACTTTTTAAGTGGGGAATGTTTTAACATCATCATCTAAATTGGAAAGAGGGAAAAACACTTGAATGATAATTTCAAAAAAGAATTTATGCTAGAACACTTTATAAACTTAGGGTACTTTGGAAAACTTTTGAACTTCTATGCTCTTCTAGGAGTCAAAGTACTCTTCAATTTAAAAAACTTAATTTTCTATCTAGTAAGAAAAGAACTTGTCGAGTTACGCAACAGGACAGGGGTAATATTTACGTATGTAAAGTAGATTCAAAACAAGTAGTACAAGTATTTCAGGTGTCTTGTTGACCCAGCACATATCTACTTAAACAACGGTCAACATTTTCCACTCAAATTCGTTAATTAAACACTCTCGACAATGTTCCTGCTCTAAAAAATCGATACTTTCGACCACAACCAAGTGCAAAATATACCAAACTTTATTACCTCCCCACGCAAAAACCAACCCAAATAAAACCAAACCCACTCCCAGCAATACTTCAAAAAACAGGCAACGCCAGCATAGACATTCCACTCTAATATCCGCGGTTTTTTCCGACTGTTTGCGCAGAGGTCCAGGCAGGCGAGGAGCGCGAAGAGCTGTTTATCCAGAAGCTGCGCCAATGCTGCGTGCTCTTTGACTTCGAGTCGGACCCGCTCTCGGATCTACAATGGAAGGAGGTGAAGCGTTGCGCGCTTGGCGAAATGGTCGAGTACGTGACGAAGAACAGGAACGTCATCACCGAGAACATCTACCCCGAGGCCGTCAATATGGTATGTGTGCCAATCTCACGTCATGGGTCAAGGGGCTTATATACTTTCCGGGAATTTGATTATTTTTATTATGCTTTCCGCTGCTGGTATGGATGGGAATAATTTATTTTTATTTGATTTCAAATGCGTATTGCAAATTGAAATGTGTGGACTAGTTTCTGATGGTATACGTAAATAGTAATTGGATGGCGGTTTGGCACTTTAGATACAAGTGATTCGGGAATTTCACTAACGAGGCAGTAAAATCATTTTAATGGTCTTCAATAAAAGGGTTCTTTATACTAGGCGTGCTTTATTGTGGAGTATCTATTTTTGCGCGGCTTGCAGCCTGAGAAACATAATTTCGTTAATTACATTAGAGAGAATTAGCTTCTATCACGCAGATTCACCGATATTGACCTTCTCTTGACCGCGATAAAACAGTAATCGTTAGAAGTGTTCTAAATTATTAATTTTCTATTTTCGGCATCTGTTATCATTCATTTCGTGTGCTTTTAAAAAGTTCTAGAAATGATTTGTTACTGGCTACGTGATATTTACTCAAAGCTAGACTAGATTCTTCGTTTTATTCTGATAGTGAACAGATACATTATAAATGTATTTATAATAGTCTATATTAAAATTTTAGCTGCAGTTGCGAAATCATACGCTGCTTCTGTATTTTATTCGCGGTTCATAATGACAAAGGAAAATGCTGGAACAGCTGTATATTTCTTTCTACAGCAACAAATCCAGCTTGTGTAGCAGTTGGCAGCAAATATCTTATTGTTATTCTCGGATACTGTAACGAATAATCCTAAATTAAATTTTAAGATAACTTATATATCTTTAAAAGCTAACTATGACGTAACGGAATACCGTTTATTTATACAAGAAACGTACTGTGCATAGAAAAAGCGTATATCCTATATCTGCTTTTTGGAATAGATTTTCATTGGCATTCATACAGTGACTCACAGACGTCATTTTATAAATCACTTATTACCATATGTCACCATAAAATCGAAGAAAATTGCGTATGCTCAGTGAATAGTTGGTCGTGTAATTCAATATAAAATAATTTTCATTACAATAAAATCATTCGAATCCATTGTCAATAGTTAAACTCTGATTGTTTATATTTCTTTGAGAAGGTTAAGAATTCAAAATAGTTTTAATAAATATTGTCTGCTTTAGTTAATAAAACTCTAAAGATTTTTTATATTAAAACACGGTGATCAATTATCGAGGTCAAAGTTTTTTATTTTACCATTATTGATTTAAACATATAATGTTGGAAAAAAGAAATATGCTCTAGATGATTGCACGTTGTTATAAAAATACGTGTTCTAAATTAGTTCAACAATCATGATGATATTTTAAATATTTTTTAAAATTTACTGTCATTTTCAATTATATCGAATAAATTACATAATTTTAATAACCCTTCATTCAATTATGATGTAATCTACATGATCTCGAAATAGAGTTAAAATTTAGGTTCGAATATTAAACATTACATAAACCTTATTATACATCTTTTTGATGTAATTGAATTACATTTATTAATAAACAATTCAAATTCAAATATATGCAAAAAATGAGAGAAAGATATGAATACTGAGTAAAAGTATTAATTTGAATATAAAATAGCTGTTAAGTTATAAAGTTGACAAAATCAATACTCTTGAGAGAAAAAGTTCTTCCAACAACCTCTACTCTTCACTTACTCTAGAAACTTGAGTATATCTTGAATTCCTTTATGAATAGCCGCGCAATTTCCGCAAGTCCAGAAAAAGAAAAACCGAACAGTCCCCACATTTCAAAAACAATTTTAAACTACAACTTGGACTACCCATTGAAAACGCTGATCTTTCTATAGGCCATAAATATCGGCAAAATGGTAGTTCCGAACAGCACTTCAACAACAGGCCTTCAAGCCCTCTTCCACAAATTCTCCTCCAATATACACTATACCTCTCGCTCTCTGCGCTCCCCTCTGAACCACTTTACCCTCCGAGAACTTCCCAAAAACAAACTCACTCCTCGTGTCCCTTCCGAAACTTTATCCAGAAAGAAAACTCGTGTCTCCTTGAGAAGAAAAAATACAAAACTCAATTCTATCTCGTATTACAGTTCGCCGTGAACTTGTTCCGCACGCTGCCGCCCTCGTCGAATCCCAACGGCGCGGAGTTCGACCCGGAGGAGGATGAGCCGACGCTCGAGGTTGCCTGGCCCCACCTGCAGTTCGTCTACGAGTTCTTCCTGCGACTGCTCGAGTCACCGGACTTTCAGCCCTCGATAGCCAAGCGCTACATCGACCACAAGTTCATACTCCAACTGCTCGAGCTCTTCGACTCGGAGGACCCCAGGGAGCGGGACTTTCTCAAGACGACCCTGCACAGGATCTACGGCAAGTTCCTCGGGCTCAGGGCCTACATACGCAAGCAGATCAACAACGTGTTTTATCGGTTCATCTACGAGACCGAGCATCACAACGGAATCGCTGAGCTTCTTGAAATTCTTGGAAGGTGAAGCGCGAAAGTTGATGTTTAGAGCTGCACGCTTGATTGTTTGTTAGATGAAGCCTGGGAGTCGTTTCTTTTTTAAATACAAATACATTGTTTTGCATTTTTTTTCATTTGGTTATAATGCGTTTAATTTTACTTGATAAAAATAGCTTTAATGCCGAGCTAATTATAGTTTAAAAATAGTTCGTACGAGGGGGAAAGTTTTACTTTATCGGATAATTTTTATCGGAAAAACATTATCGGTAAATTATTTAGTTTATATTATTTTTAAAATATTGTAACTGAAGTCGAGTGTACTGCTGTGGTACGGAATTTTTAATTAAGTAGTTAGGAGTATTTGTTTACATCAATTCAAACACTCTACATTTAGTTTAAGAAATTAGGTCAGGTAGTTTTATAAAAGTTTATAATTTCGATTATAGACCAAAATGTAATTTATTAACTTTGAATTTAAAATCGTAATCGCTTTACTTATTAACTTACAAAACTAAACGCAAAACCAAAAGTACTCAATTTTCAATCAAAATTGTACATTATACCTGTGACTGAGTATTTAATGTAATTTCTCTACCCGCAGTATCATCAATGGCTTCGCACTGCCGCTGAAGGAGGAGCACAAGACCTTCCTGTTGAAGGTCCTGTTGCCACTGCACAAGGCCAAGTCCTTGTCGGTTTATCATCCACAGTTGGCCTATTGCGTTGTGCAGTTCTTGGAAAAAGACGCCTCGCTCACCGAGCCGGTAATCAAGAATCTGCTCAAGTTTTGGCCAAAGACGCATTCTCCCAAGGAGGTCATGTTCCTCAACGAGCTCGAGGAGATACTCGACGTCATCGAGCCCGCCGAGTTCCAAAAGGTCATGGATCCGCTCTTCAGGCAGCTCGCTAAGTGCGTCTCCTCGCCACACTTCCAAGTGAGTCTTCTCTTTTATTTCTATTATAGAGTGTAGGTCGCTTTTGAAGTCAAGTGTGGACTTTTCAATGAGCATTCAGAAAATAATCTTGCTTTTTAGTATTACTTTTATTACAATTTTTTACTTATTTATAACTTTTATTGTATGATTATAAGGTGGCTGAGAGAGCTCTGTACTATTGGAATAACGAATATATAATGTCCCTAATATCGGACAATTACTCGGTAATTCTGCCTATAATGTATCCGGCATTGTACCGAAACTCTCGGAATCATTGGAATAAAACAATACACGGTCTAATCTACAATGCATTGAAACTATTCATGGAAATGAATCAGAAGGTGTTCGACGAGTGCACGCAACAATATCAACAGGTAAACTTGTAAATACAATGTTTCCTTTTTAAACCAGTTTCACGGTGAATATTTGAATTTGTTAATACAAACATTTGTCTTTTCATTCAGGATCGTTTAAAAGAGCGAAAAATGTTAAAAGACAGAGATGAAGCTTGGACGCGGGTAGAGGCGTTAGCAATGAGGCATCCATCGTATACATCTAAAGGAGGAGTCCCAAATAATAATCCATTCATAACTTCACAAAACGAGAATAATGCTCCCGAAGAAGATGGAGAGAATGAGCAAATTACGTTGACAGCTGACAAAATTGAAGCGAAAGCTAATGAAGTAAGTCTACAAAATGTAAGTGTGCACATTTCATCTTCATTACATCTGCAAGCACACATTAGATAAAAGACAATTTTTCATTATTTTTTTTATTTTTTTTAAATTAGATACCGCTTTTATTTTCATTCGACATTTTATTAATAAACTAAATTTCTGTTACATCTTTCAAATTCATTTTTTATGTTGTTTTAATTATTTAATACTTCACGAATAATACTTAAAATTGCTCAACTCTATCGTGTATTTACATATTTAATTTTATCATTTATTTTGTTTACTTTATGTTTATTTTTTATTTATTTGTTTATTTGAAAATAAACGGACTTTATAATTCTTTTACAAAAATAGTTACAAAAAGGGAAGTTAAATTTTATTTATTATAAAAATTGTCTTATTTATTTAAATGTGTGTTTTAACATTAAAAGAAAAATGGATAAAAAATTAAATGAAAGTTCGATCTTGATTTTGTCAGGTAAAGAAAGTGTCAAACGTAAACAAGGTGAAACAATTGTTACGAAGAAAAAGTGAATTGCCCCAAGATTCCTACACGATTCGGGCACTTTCGGATCACAAGCGAGCGGACGAGTACCTTGTCACGCCGCCCGACCCGAACAACTGCTAGTCTCTGCCTCGCTCTCTTCCACTTTATTTTCTAATGCGCAGCAACGAGGTCGGGAGTTAGTTTCTTTCCTTGCATTGATTAAGTGGACAACTACGCCAAGAGGATAAATTAAGCTCGACAGGGATCGCGCATAACTGTAGTTAGTTTAAAGAAAAAAATGAGTGAGAATGGAGGTGCGTCTGTAATATGTATATACAAATGATTTTTTCAATTTTTTAAGCTGGCTGATGAGTTCTGCAAAACATTAAAAAATAAATAAACATTACTGTACTATTCTTTGTACTCGAATGATGTGTGCACGCGCGCATTCTTGGAATATGGAATGTGAATGTTGTAGTTGAATGAGATTTTTGTACAAAAATGAAAAAACAAACGGATACGCTTCGCTTTATTTGGATAAAAATTAAGAAGCTTAAGAAGATTCGCGAATTTTAAAAAACATGACACATATTTATGACAAAAATAATGTGAAACGTCAGTCGTTTATATAGGATATTCATTAGCATGAATTGCTTCTGTGTTATCGTTCCAATCTTATACAACTTGTAACCAATTGCAACAAAAACAATGTAAACGATCGTGCAGTGAACTTTATAAACGTTATATCCGTTGTGCCTCCGTGTGTAAAACAAAAACGCTTGTTGTCATCTGCGAGAATTTCATTTCTCTATAGGATCACTGTTCCGACGACAGCCGGAAGAATTTATCAGCAAATTATAGTCGGATTTCAAGAATTCGATAATCTCGCTTTAATGATGTATTGTTAAAACAGTCGTGTAAGACTTAAAAAGAAGAGTCGCGCTGTTGTGGCCAAATATAAGAAAAGGTGGAGCAAAATGCATAAAGAAAAAACATGTTAGAAACACATAATCTTTGCGCTGCTGGCAGGCTGTTATGTTAATATTGCTAATATACCTTGTTGAAAAATGAGATAAAAATAGACTCTTATATAAAAAAAACTATTTCGAATTAAAGCTGCAAATGAAAAAAATTAAAAATTGATTTACTTACTGAATATGGATCCTCTCAAAGGAAAAAGGCCGTCTCTGCTAAAAGTTGATTATTTGTAGAAGTATACTATAATAGCGTTTAATATTATTAATGAATGTTAATGTGAATAAAAGAAAAAAGAATTATGAAGGGAAGAGCTAACTTAAGCTTTTAATATGGGATCTTTGCGAAGTCTCGCTGTTTCGAGCTTTCGGTGCTCGTTTTCGCGACACTTGCACCGGCGAATCTTCACTTCGGATTAATACTGAACTTTTCTGAATAATGGGGAAACATAATCAAAGATTTGCAAACATAAAAACGTAGGAAGATTCGTCGTTTTTTAAGCATACACCTGAGTTCGATGACTCATTAATCGTTAATTGACACATCTATACTAAGTAAAACATTAAAAGTTGTCGTGTAATAACTAAATTATATGTTGTACTATGTTTGGATGTATATACGAACCAAAAAAGAAAGGAAACAAAAATACTCGAAAAAACTGAGTTTCACGATAAAACAATCGGATGAGTTGTTTGTACTCTAGTGTATGCCGCTAAGTTATTGTGCATCGTACCGCCAGAGTTGTTTTTATGCGTAGAAGCATGCTCTCTCACTCTCCTTTTTCTTAAAAATTATGGTAGAAAAATAATTCATAGGAATATACGAATGTGTGCGTGCGCACTTCTTCAATAATTATAATACGAATTCTTCCATTTTCTGTACCAGTTTCATCTACGATTTTTAACAATTGTATATTCCTATGAATTGTTATTCACCAGAGAGACTATATTCCTCGTACTCTGCCAAAAAAAAAAGATGAAGAAGAAATATTAATCGAACGATCAAAGATCGACGTTAATTTATGCGATTGTAAATACTGTATAAAAGTAAAAAATTTCGTGAGATCGACACACTTTTTTCATTTTTTGGCAATGCGCAATATGTATACAGTCTTCGTTTGCTCTCCTTCTCAAATTTCGTTACAATTATAGATCTATGATAGAGCATGATTAAGATACTCCCACATAAAAGTGAACTGAGAAAAGGAAAGCTAGAGAGATCCATTCCCCATTCCCTTGCTAACACCCTCATTGGTATCACTTTTTATAATCGAATTGTAAATGTAATCGCATACCTTAGAAGAGAAAAATAAGAGAAGAATGTTTTAGTAATGCTTAAAAAGACTTAATAGATCATTTTTCTCCAACCCAGTAGATATAGTGGCCTTTTGCATGAATTTATACAAATATCAAATAGTATTATAAATCAAGCTTCGATGAAGACTTTGTAAATTATGATGTATCTTAATATCTTGTTGATTTCCATATTATAATTATTAATATTATATTATTATTATTATTACTATTATCATTATTATTATCATTATTATTATGATTTTATTATTAAGATTATCATTACATTTTTATTTCTTCTTTGTAACATAGAATTCGATCAATGCTGGGCGTGCAAATACTCTTGCGGAACGTATACATAATGCACATAGCGTTTGAAATAAAAATAAAAAAAAAAGTAATAAAGAACATATTTGGTGGGAACCTCTGCCACGTTCGTAGTTTTTAAAAAGCGCGTGGTTGCAGTATTAACTGATATATCTGTGCTGAGAGCTAAAAGTGAAGTGAGAGTTCAATAAACTATGTTGTCTCTAGATAATAATAGTTAAAGTCAAGAAACTTAAAACAGTTGTGTTATACAAAACATCAACGAGAGGTCTTCTAATTTAATTTTGTTACAAAAACAAATACGAATGAACGTTTCACGCTCACTTTTGCTATTTAGCTAAAAGAACAATAATGAATAAGTACGAAAAAAATGAGATCGACATTTATTTTTCAAAAAGTGGATTATCTGTGGATTATATACTTAGTCACCTCTGGTCATAAAAGTGTAATTTTTTTAGTACTTTTCGTTTAGTGACGTTCTATTTGCGTAATGTATTACCTTTATTGAAGCACACACGCATACACAAGATACAGATACAAAGAAAAAAACAGTTTCTGTTTGTAATTTGTTGAAAACATAGTTTTATAGCAAATAAAGAATTACTACGAATTAAAATCAAAGTCATTGCATGAGTGATTATTCCTTGCTTCAGCAACACTTACAAATATTACTGGACATACTTATTGCATTTTTGAAATATTCCACAAAGTTATAATTTTATGTAAAATTTGATTCATTAAAGGAATTCTTGTAACTTTAACTTAAAAATAAAAATTGCATGGTTTTGTACAGTTCTAAAATAGTGTAGTCATTTTTGATAAAAAAACAATAGATAATCAATTGTAATGCTTACGAAAAATAGGTTGCCTTTGAATATCTTTTAAATCTGCATGTTGTATTTTAATTTTTTTCTGTTTTAAGTTTGCAGCTAGTGTATTAAAGAAATTTAAAATGGTAAATAATTTTAACACATTTTAAAATGTAGATTCTAGTATTTCCATTTATGAAACATAAAGAAATTATCAAATCTTGCAAAAGTCGAGTTAAAGTTCTATCATTAATTTTAAAAGATTTTTTAAAATATATTAATCAATTATAATAAAAAAATAAATAATTTTTCACTTTCATCATAAATTAATTAATATAATATTTATAGCATTAAATTCATAAATTAAACCTTTTTTAACAGAAAATTATCGCTTTCTACGAATATGATTGAAAAAATATCTGGCCTTAACTCTCTGAAAAATATAAGAATATTGTGTTTAAGTCGAAATTACATCAAAACTTTTTCTGGTTTGGAAGCTATCGGCGATCATTTGGAAGAATTATGGATTTCTTATAATTTGATTGAAAAAATAAAAGGCGTCACTGCATTGAAAGCTCTAAAAGTACTTTACATGGGAAATAATATGGTCAAAGATTGGGCAGAGTTTAAGCGTCTAGCTGATATACCTAATCTCGAAGATTTGTTGTTTATTAATAATCCTCTTTGTGAAAATTTGGAAGTTGAAGCATGGCGTTCACAAGCTACGAAAATGCTACCTAATTTAAAGAAGTTGGATTCCGTCCCTGTAGTGTAGGTTTTTTGCGAGATAAAATTTTATTATACTTTTACAAAAATTAAAATTAATAATTTTTTTTTTCAGCAATATTAGTGACGATTAATCTTTTATCTGATACTGTGGAAAGCAAATAAAAAGACAACTGATTAAGTTTAAAAATCTTTATAAACACAATTATAAATATAATATAATTATTTTACAGAACATTAATAATTTTCCACTTTCATGTCATTAATTCCGAGTTCGTCGTTTTGTTCAAAAGTTCGAATGTATTTAGTTATTTTCAATCTTTCATCAGTTCCATTATCTGCTAAGCTTTGTACATAACTATTTCCAGCAGGATCGTCGAGAACAAGAGTAATTTTCATATTCCCTTGCAAAACTTGTTCAAGTTGTTTTATGAAATTATCCATTTTGTTGACAATTTCTGGATCAGCACTATCACCCGTTAAAGCGGTTGACGTAGCTAATTGATCTTTTACAGCAGTTATTATTCCTTCAACTGTAGTAAAACGACCTCCTAAGGTAGTAGGTCCAACTTCTAAATCCAATTCAGGTATATTCATATGGCAGGTTTCAGATTTTAATAAATCTCTACTGAAATCTTCTTTGCCAGTTACTGTTACTTCTATTTTCACACCTTCAGGCTCTATACCACTACCACTTTTAACTTCATTAGTTTTATGTCCACATGTGTCACAAACTGTAGCCATAATAACAACTTCCTTGAAATAAGGTATTTCTAAAAAGATAAATTAAATAGTTAATAGATTTAATAAAAAGAATTTAAATTTGTGTTAAATAATATATTATTCTGATATTTACTAGTCATTTTCATATTTGTTTGACATGGACTATTACATTCTGGACAATTTGTTGGAAACGTCATGACTTCTCCTTCAATTTCCTCTAAAGTATATTCATCCTCATTAATGGGTTGCAACATTTTATCTTCATTTTCTATATAAATTCCTAAAATATGATTCTGTTGCATAGTTCTTTTAAAGTAATGAATTTCACATTGTTGATCTTTCTGTGGTGCATTTGGATTTTGGACATGGCTGTTACCAGAAATATCTTCGAAAATTATTGTAAATGGTTCTTCAACATCTTTGAGAGCTTTTAATTTATTTATAAATTGATCAATTTGTTCAGCAGCTTCTGGATTTTCTTTTCTGCGACGATCTTGATCTTGTTCTAATCCAGTGATACTTCGATCGATAACTCCTTCTACTGTTGTCACCTCTTGAATTAAATTGTAAATTACATATATTTATTTATGAAATTGATAAATTAATTAAGTTTTTACATATTTGAAGTAAGTCCTTACCTCCTTTTTGTGATTGTGAAGGTATTTCAAACTCTAAATGTGGTATAGAAACACTCGTGTAGTCTGATTTGATAACTTGTCTGTTAATATCAGACTTAGAAGTAATTTTTAAAATTATTTTAACCCCTCTGTCTTCGATTTTTCCCGCATTTTGTATTTCATTATTTTGATAGCCACAGTGTTCACATTCAAATGACATTATCATAACATCTTTGTAAAAAGGAATCTTTGTAAGAAGTAGTCTCGTTTCTCCCTGAAATTAATACAAAATTATCAAGGTTAAAACTAATTTCTTTTTTATCGAATTGAATATATCGGACACTAACATTTTCTCCACAATTCATGCATAAACTTTCGATGACCGTTGTTTCTGGCTCAGGATCTTCTGCATTAAGATCTCGGAAAATTGGTTTTGTTTTACTTGTTGCAGTATTTTGATTTTCTGCCATTTTGGAGTTTTGAGGTTATGCGGCTTAAAATAAAATTCTTTTCGATGAATTTTATTGAAAACTTGTTTATTATAACTTTAAGTTCAATAAAAATCAATTTTTTTTAAATCGTTTAACTTAAATGAAACTTTTTTTTTAACTTTTAATATTATTATGATACGAGACATAGCACGTGCCGAAAGGCGAACAACGTCAACGTGTTGAATTAAGATCAGCTGATTTTTGGCAGAACGCATGTTTGATGGAGGAGAGGGGAGAATCAACCGGTATGTGCATTTGTATTCGAGTTTAAAAATAAACAAAAGAATATATAAAAATGATTAATATAAATATTGTTATTTATACCTCAATGTTTAAAAAAATGAGGAAATTGTTAATTTTATTAGCAGTTTTTTATTTAAAAAGATACAAGATATATATATTAGCAAGGAAACATTAATATTTTTGTTTCCTACACAAAATAATTTTTTGTCTAGAAGACAGATTATTTTTTAGTAAAAAAATTATTTTGTGCACAAGAAATTTAAGAAGACAGTGCAACTTTTTAACATTATAACTTGAATTATTTTATTAAGAAAAATAGTCAAGTGAATGTATTTATAATAGCAAGATTAGCAATATTATAAATAATACAATAGTATATAGCAGATTAGTAACATTTGCAAGAGCAATTTCTTAAGTACAACATTCATAAATATATAACATGTTTAGCTTATTAGAATGGTACAGCAGTAATAAATTTTTATGTATACTTTGACATTATTATTGTGTTGATGATAAAGTTTTATTTTGTTTACATACTGAATAATCTCTTTCGATGATTAAGACACTATCAATCCTACTTATTTACAATACATACATATTCCACTTTCTTCTCACCTTTTTCTATAAATTAGTGAAAAAATAATGCTGCTTTGGCCATGATTAAAAAATCGATACTATCGTTAACTACTATATCGATGATAATACCTACCACTCCAAAACGTTCTTTTTATTTGGATCATTAATTAGATGTTTTAATGTAAAAGTTCAATAACTCTTTTACTTCAAATTGGTGTCATCTGCACTATATTTTTTTTTAATATGCAACTTTGACAACTTTGAACTCGAAAGATCATACGAATTCTTTATTTATCTATGAATAATGCTCTAATACTTTAATTACTATCATTTCCACTAACTTTAAAATTTTAAACGATCATACTTACTTAGTAAGTATTAAATTTTCCAGTTAGTTTAAAAAGTCTACAAGTTTTCCCAATAAGACTATTATTGGTTTACTTGAATAAGGCGGTTTTGACAATGAATGTTTTCCATTATGAGTGAAATTCAAATTAACGATTGAAATGTTAAGTGTATTTCACAATGACGAATTTAAATGGAATGTACATTGCATAATGTTATTGCAATTAAAAAAATGCCCATTTAATAATGCAAGTTATGTGGAATGTAATTAGGAATAATACAACGATCAATTTCGGTATTAAATATTATTTAATTAATAAAAGATTCTTTTTGTAAAAATCACGTCTGATTTTTTAAATTTGATTATGGGCCTTACGTAGTAAAAAAGAATAATAATGCCATTTTTATAAAATCGATGGAGACGATGTAATTTGATGAAAAACTCATGTTATAATTAATAATTAGTAACGCGAGATGTCTTATAAATATACGTTATTAACTAGGAATAAATTAATCGCCATTTGACGATCTGTACACGCAATTATACAAAATTAAATCTAAGGACGGAAAACGTAAAACACTAAAGCTAATTGGCAAATTAACTTTTCTGATTCTCGCTCAAATTGTTAGTTAATTTTTTCAAGCGAAAATATTACTTCACTAAACATTTTTAACGCAATTTTTCAGTATCATTGTAGTATACCATAGTGAAATAAAAATGCTTAAAGTACAGTTTACTAATGACATTAAAGATAGCTTGTAGTCCAAGATAAAAGTGCAGTTTTCATACAATTTTTAAAATCTTTGTCAAGAATTTCTTTATTATGTTTACGTGTCACTTATTTTTACTAAAGTATTTATAGAATATATTTATCTTTACATCAAAACAATCACTTACAAACTGCTATTGAAATTAATATTTTAATTTTATTTTTTATCTACATAATAATAAAAAACTTTAAAATAAAAAATTGATATGTAAAAACTACAAGCTATCTCTGAATGAAGTTAAATGTTACTATCCTTGTCTAATTTTAACAAAGAAAATATTGACAGTAAAGTTGCAGAAATTATTTTTAACTGATGCTTGCAACAATGAATTTGACGAATTTTAAATAAAGAGTAAAATATTTGAAAGAGTACAAGTTTTTACCTTTCAATTTTAATAATAAAATAAGATGCGCAATTGCTTTTTATAAAATGAATCATTACATTTTTTAGAATTTTCGTTAATATGGAAATAAACAACATTAGACAAGGATAGTAAGGTTTGTTAATAAAGTCGTATTCAATGTTCTTGATGAGAACAAAGAATACTGGTTAATAACTTAATATATTTAGGAAAGGCCAATCAATGGATCTATTTGTATCGAGGACTATCTGGCGGTGTAGGTTGCGCGTTATTCTTGCTCTTGGGTCCCGTCTTGAATGACATCTTTTTGGCCGGTCTCGGCGATATCCCGTGCAAAGTTGTGCTATCCGAGGTGTCATGGCTAAACCATACTCGACTACCATCTGAAACTGCGAACAACCAAAGACAAGGATCGATTAATTTGGATTGAATAACGCACGGGTAGCACGATAGCAGTACCTTTGCATTCAGTAAATTCTCTTGCGCACGCATACGAAGGTTAACCAAACGACGCGTGTGTGAAAAGCTTCTAAAGCTAGGACTAGTTTCTAGGATATACGTAGAATGGAAGTATTACCTCTCAACAGATTTTGTAAGACTGTCAAAAGAAAAGGGTTCATTGAGAGTTATGAACACAGCCCGAAACCATGATTTTTATGATTCGATGAGAGAAGATGTTAGTAAGAATGCTTGATTTGAAAATGAAATAAAGAAAAGAATTGGAATACGACCAAGTAAATAGTAAATATTTTCGTGTATAATTTTGATCGATGAGTTTGTTAGAATGACGTGCGACGAGATGAATGAAATTTATGTTACACATTTCTTACCTCTGTTTGCGCGATTGTCATTGCTGGCTGTAGAAGTGCCTCTAAGCCCTGGACGGCCCTGATGAGAGTCTATAAGAGCTGCAGCAAGATTCGATGATGCTGCGGACTGCACACTTGTTGTCGATCCTGAAAACAATTTAATATTTATTTTATATATTATATTTAGATCCAGTAAAATTAAATATTATCACGGAAACATATTCTTGATGAGAAGAAAGTCAATGTTGCGAAAATTATTGTCAATTGTTCAAAATTATGATCAAACAAACCTGATACTGAAGAAGCTCCACTAAATGGACTTGCTGGTTGAACAGGAGAATAAACGTTTGCTGCAAATTCTTCAAATGTGGTTGCTTCTTTGTGATTTCTCATGATAGTGTCTATAGATCTTGCCCGTTCCTCATAACTAATAAAAGAAAAATAAAAGATTAGAAAAAATGTTTTAACGATACATTTTTTAGGTTTAGTAATACATACTAATGCTGATATAATGTTAATGTCGATCTCTTTGCTCTACTGGCTGCAAGAGCAGTAGTCCTGACCAAGCCTGGTAGAACTGCGTCTTCCACAATGCATTCGTCAAATAGTAGTCCAAAAAATGGAATCTCTGGTTTTCTAGATACTTGTACTCTATAGAGTTTGTTGGGTAGAGGATAAATAACAATTAATACGTCACAGAATTCTGTAGGAATTATGTCTCGACGATAATCCCGCCAGTGTTCCGACCAAACGATGTGTATTTCGTCATTACCAAGATGTCGCGTCTAAAAGGTTAATTAATAAGTAATATTTTTATAATATAGTAGTTATTACAATGTTAGAAAGAAACATTACCTTTTGTAATAAGCTTTCAGGACTGTCCGAAGGCATCCTTGTAGCAACGTGAAATAAGACCTCAGCAAAAGATGTTGCAAAGTAAGGCGCGGTAACACCAGATGCCTTTCCGGGTATCAAACCGCCCATGAAACCAGTGTGCGACTCCAATTCCACTTCCCAAGCTAGTCTAGCAATAAAGCTCTCGTATTCTTTGCTAGCAGTAACATTGCTGAGTATGGAATTCTTATCCTCTTGGCCTTGACCAACGTAAATTACAGCCATTTTGTGAGTCTCCCTCGATCTTTGACTGTCCAAATTCCTTAGCTCTCTAAGTAATTTCTCGTTTTTAGCAAGTAGATGTAGCTTTCTGCGCTGTTCCCAACCCGACAAACCCAAATGCGAGAAGAGCAGGCGGCAGTGATGAAAGGGCGCGGGTGGTGGGCGACAGGTCGGTGAAGTACACGGAGCGGCACAGATACTAATATGCTGGCTCCAGGTGCTAATGTGCTCTCGTTCGGCGTTCCGCTGGTTCAAGATTGTGGCGATTGTTTCACCTTCAAAGAGCTGACCTTGCGGAGGTCCTGCGGGCGAGTTCAGAGATACCTCAGGATTCGTCAAGACTTCAGGACTTGTATGTCCAATGTACTGAAGTAGCTGTTAAAATCAAATTTATTTCTTAGTGCATACATTTATACATAAAACAATGAAAAATACTTTGTAATATATATATTTACATCGTCCAAGTTATCCATGTCACTTGCTCCATTTTCAAATGTTGGTAAAATATGCGGGTCGTGATGTCGCATTGTATGTCTAGGAGGACAATTTTGTAAGGGCATCACACTGCATAAATCATCTTTTTCTGCTTTCGTTGAAAATTCTGTTAAAGGTAAAATCATGATTAGAATATTCATTTATATACTTTTTCATTATCTTTTAAAATTTTTCTTTCTAATTTACCTGGTTTGATTTGAACAACTTCATCATCTCCATTAGAAGGCTGATTGTACAAAATTGAACTATCCCACGAAGCCTTACCGGCCAAGTCTCTCAACAACACTCGTACCATTGATGGTGCGGTTGTCAATCCTGCTGTAACTCCGCCGCCAGGTGCATCCAAAGTATCAAGTTCTATTAGAGACATAATGATGGAATTCGATAGCATCAACAATTGAATATTTGGTGCTTGGAATATTGCCGAGGACAACTCATCGCTTTCTATTCCCGGTACATCGTCTAACTCCACAACCAAGGACGATAGCCTAGCTGCACCAATACCCATCGGAAAGTGTCCCAAATGATTTACAAGATGCATCATTACCTAATTTACATAAATTATAAATCAGATTGAAAATTTTATTCAAGTAATAATAGTATTCAAAAATCATAAAAATATACCATTTTTGCTGCTAATTGTACAGACTGTATATTTCCTCTCCAAACTGATTTTGAAGAGTTCTCGTCAAGTAAGTTGTCTAAAGCTATATTCGGTTCAAAATCGTCTTTCTCAAGTTGAGCTTTTGTTGCTTCTTGAGATTCTTTATTTATTTTATTTTGCACTATATTGTCTAAAACCTGAAATTTAGATCTTTGTAAAATGATTCTTGGTAATTAAATGGAAATAAAGTAAAAATTAGATTACTTACTGAAAAAAGTGTCAAAAGAAGCGGTTTTCCTTGAAATACGCGTAATAACATATTTGGACCAAGATGCATAGCCCATTCTCCCAAACAGAAAAGCATTGAGACAGTTAAGGCGCTCTTTCTTTCTCGTATTATAGTCCTCTCGAGGGTTTCAGATATACTCTGAATTTAAACAGTCATATTACAGTCGATGTCGAGTCTCTAATTATTTTAATTTGTTAAAATTTACCTGAATTATTTTTGCCGGTACATTAGGATACTGTTCAAGAAGAACATCGGCTTTATCGCAAAGTAAAAGAAGGCAGTCACAGGCTACTTGTGCCACTGTTGCATGGGTTGTCTACAATATTTTTATATAATAAGAACAGGAAAAATTTAGATAAATATTTATTAATAAATATTAAAAGCGTTTTTGTTTGAACACAATTTTTGTAATAAAATATTAATGTATTATATTAAATAAGATAATGTAATGGTTTTAGTTGACATTAGCAGGTGTTAATTGCATAACATTAAAGTCTAAAGCTGTAAACATCCTCAGCGATACACGTACATTTGTCGATGAACATACGCTGCGTCACATGGAGGAATTTTTCTTTAAGACGGCACTGGAAACAGTTGCGCAAAGCATGCAAAATTTATACCTGGTTTACTAGAAGAAAATGAAACTTGTCCCGGCGCCTCACAGCTTGCTGAGCTCTTTGTCGACTTGTTCCGATGGAACACTAATATTACTAAGTTTAAGCAATATCCAACACCATAAACTAATGTACACTATTAATTTGCAAAATAAACACTCAATCCCACAACCGCAAGACCTAGTGCTACTTACATGAATATTGTGCTCGACATAATTAGTACAACCAAATAACTAAATACTTTAGTTAACAAGCATATTTTCATTCGGTCTTAACGTACTATTTCAAGCGAAAAGAAAAAACATCATAAAGATAATTGAACAAAAAAAAGATGTATTATGTTAAGACCGAATTATTAATTTTTATAAAAGAATGTTCAGTTTTACCTTTAACGACAAAAGAAGAACATTTATGGCTTCTGGTATAGTTCTGTGTAAAGATTTGTAACTTAATTCTTTGTAAACAAACATGGCAATACTTGAAAGTGCGATACATCTTGCTACACCTGTTGGCTCGCGACGACAGCATCGCATTAAAATTGCTATGATATGATCCTTCAAAGCATTATAATAATTAAATAAATTATTATAAATAAAAAATCTCTAAAAGTCATGTAATTCTTATATTGTCTTACCTTTGCATATGGACAAGTGGTTGTTACAAGTTCTGATTCATTGGGCTGCAAGACTCTCGTATTTGAATTAGTGATCGGTAGCGATAATAATGACCCTAAAATTGAAACTGCTTCCATCCTCGGAGCCTTTAAAAATATCAATAATTACAGAAAAATCTGAAAATATTAAAAGAAATATACGAAGATACCTTCATACCTCAATGTCTTGACTACTAAGAATCACGTTAGCTGCTTGGATGTAATCTAAAATTAAAAGACTGGAGCCAGCAAGATTTAGACTGAACAATCGTGGTCCAGTGTATTTCACAAGAGTGTGAAGAATCTTCGTGTCATTACTTGAGATTCCGTGATGAACGGCTCGATAAAAAAGTGTCAAATGTTGTTTGGGTAAGTTTACGTCTTGCGGTTGTATGGTTAAAAGGCAAATAAGTCGATATGCTGCTAACTTTCCTGCTTCATATTGCGGAGGTAGTTGTATCGCCTAAGAGATCAAATTTATTTTTATTTCGAACCAATTCATTTTAAGATTAACCAAAAAGGTGTGATAAATTTTTATAAATATACCTTAAAGCACCATGGAGCTATGATCGTTAAGGGAGGGATCAGTTCTGGTGCTGGAGGCGTAGCTTGATTATCTCCGGAAACTCCTTGATTTTGCCGGATCTAAATAATTGTAATGCGATTGTCAAATAATACAACACAAAGGACAATAATAACACTTTTAAACTAAAATTTTCAACTTTTTAGCTCACCTTAATAAGAGTATGCGTAAGCTGCACAAGATAATCCATGACCTGTCCGTGGAGTGTGGGATCTTGAATGTTGTTGACATCACCGAGGGCTGACAACATGCGCCTCCAGAGGACGACGGCGACATCGGGCAACCAGCCACGCACGCCACCGCCTGCCATCACCGACCTCTTTTCCGACGCGTCATTAGTGTCTTTATAAGAAAAAACAATTTTAAATACAAGTGAAAGTATGTGACTTTTTACAATCCGCTGCAACTTAAAAAAGCATATAAAAGCGATAACTTATATATTTTTTTTATTATGTTATAAGATATAATGAATGGTTGATATATATTGATAAAATTAAAATTATGCAGTTATAAAACAATACAATGCAAAGCAGTATTATAGCGCCAAACTCTGTTAAATACAAAAATAATAAAATAGTAAAAAAAAATCACGATTAGTAAAAATTTATGCCTAAAAAGCTGATAACCTGTGTATTTCTTTTTTTCTAAAGTAACTTCCAAGTTCCAGCCTTTAATTAGCAAAATTAATTTACAAAACTATGACGGAGCTTAAAAAGAAAATTGTAAAATGGTAAAAAAATTTTTAAATAACAAATAAACACAATGAAAAAAAAATTGCAGGATTTTCATAATCGCTCGTGATTTCATCTGTAAAAGAGAAAATGGGTTTCACTTCTTCATACGTACCGATGCTGCTGCCGTCAATATTGTCGATTTGAATAGGACTGTCTTTGTTGCTGTCTACGCCGCTGCTTGGCGTGGGTGATGGGCAGCGCGGCGTCGGCGGTTCGCTCTCCGGCACGACGACGCTCTCCAAGGATTTCGCTCGACGCTTGCCGCCGCCACTTTTCGATGATGTCGAGGCGTTAGACACCAGTCGCGCCATATCCCGCTCTATGGATAGGGGCAGAGCTGTTCGAGGACGAGTGGGGAGGACAGATTGGTGGTTTTTTTTTATTATAAACACTGATGGTTTTTGGTTAATGGAACCAGTTGGTGAACGCGATTATTGATCTACAAGAGGGCTGATTAGCTTTGTATAATTATTTATTTCTTGTGATTTACATCTTTTATTTATTATATTTTATATTATTTTTTTTTATCTAAAATTGGTATAATTAAATTTGTTTATACAATTACCGTTTTTTCATTTCATATTTTAATTAAAAATCTTTCTCAATTTAAAAGCCAAATAATAACGCCACCAACTAGACTTTTATTAATTTAATTTTAAAAAAGAACAAAGAACACACTTTTTAAAAACACTAAAAACTTAGGTGCCGCGAAGCTTTGTTTATCCGCATCCCCGACTCAAGTTTATAGCAGCACGCCGTCTTAAATGCAAGTTATACATACGCATTGGCATCGGAAAGCACAGCACACAACAGACATACGAGACCGCAGTATTTTTAACCTACTGTCAGTGCAAAAGCAAAAAAAATTCAGGCCGGGCGTTATATTTATAAGTGCGTATAGTAGCCACTATACCTAATGACAACACTCAGATGTAGTTTTTTTGAGTCGAATAATTTGATTATGCTTTTTTATAGCAAGATTAACAAAAAATGAAAATTTTGTAAAAAATTTAAAGAAAAAATACACACAAAAACAAAATATTCTTTGCCCTTGAGTTTAGATCGAACGACTTACCAGGTATACCAGTAGTAACGGCTTGCGTCCGATGCCTATGAATCTTGGTGCGGATTTTACCGTTGTAAATGGAATTATCGCTTGCACTTCTTGGCAGATGCCGGACTTTTCTCAGGTCACGGAATGCATGATCTGATATGAAATGATTATAATTATTTTTATACTTTACATTCTCAAATATACTTATCTAATCTTTAATGTCCGGATTGGAAAAGTTCAATAATAAGTGTGCAAATTTTTCATAATGTATAAATCAAATATTTACAATTTTAATATTACATTCTCCAATTTTTCAAAATTCAGATACATCGATTTAAAATTATATTCTATAAATCAAAAAGTATATTTTGAGAAATTTATATAAGTTTTAAATATATTGAATTTTAAAAACATAAATTTATTTTTCCAAAAATTAATAATCAAAACTGCTTTTACAAAAATCAATATTGTAATTAAGGAGAAATTTTCACATTCATGATAATCTTACAGCATGAAATGTTATTTCTAAAAATTTTATGTAAAGTTGCAAGATATTAATATTCTTTTTAGTTTGGGTTGCAGTTTACATTATCGTAAAAGATTAGGAAATATAAAACTGCTACTTTACCAGTGACTTCTTTTGATGACTGCGCCGTTTCTTGATCGATGCTACCGCGACGCGGCGGTTGTACGCTGCCCGTTGACGCTGCGCGACTTCCGACGCCTCTTCGTTTTTTAGATTTTTGCTCACTCAATCTGTCCAACGGCAAATCGTTCAGATCTAAATTGTACACGTGCCTAGCGAGAACTCGCGTCAACGTGTCCAAAGTTTTCTAATATAAAAATAAATGTTTATTCTTTATTGAACAAAATAATTCTAAGTTTAAAATTATAAGATTGAATAAGAATCTTGTATTGACTATATTATAAACGAAATCAATTATAATAAAAGAATTAAAATATTTTATAAACTTTTTAAATTTTACTTAATTAAAAACTAATTAAATATAATTTGCAAAGTTAATATAATTAATTTAAATTATTAATGATTTACATATACTTATTTTCTTTTAAAATAGATGACTAAAATTTCAGGGTAAGCTTATTGGTTTAATTTAGATGAAATAAGTTTTATATGCGTACAACTGACATGAGTTCAATGAACTTCGATTCATTCATAAAAGCGGTTGACCGCGTGAGGGTTAATTAACGATGATGCACTTACGGCCCACTCTCGGATGAGTTCCTCCCAGTGCGTAAGTGACGTTAAGACTTGAAGAAATTGATCCCATAATTGTGTTGATATAACCACATTTAAATTAGCCTTTATCCAGGTAACAATTAAAGTTTGAAAAATGGCAGGTGCTAGCTTGCCACCAATACTTTCTTGGAGTTTGCGACGTGAATTCTTTTCGCTCAATACCAAAGAAGTTATTTGCAATAATACCCTTAAATTAATATAATTATGATATATATATGATAAAATTTTTTAAAATAGAGAAAGAGAAACTAATTTATAAATCTTACTAGTAATTTTTACAAGACTTGAAATATATTTTTTTTCATGGTTAAGTTTGAATTTACATAGAAGTTTATGAAGTTTATATAGTAAAATGTTGCTATCACATTCATAAAATTTACCTTAATAGCTGCTCCCACGTGGCAGGCTCAAGTCTTGTATGCATAACGACATATCGATAAACATTAAGGACTCTTTTACAACTATCTGTCTGCTCTTCAAGCAAAGTAGGCTGACCTCCAACTGTTTCTAAGAAAAATACATTTGAAGCTTGAGTTATAAACACTTGCAGTACGTTTTGTAATCCAGCCCTGACGAAAAGATTCTCTCGATGAATTGCGCCCATATAGGAATCGTTTCTTAAACGCGATAATCTTAAACTATCTTGCGGACTCTTATCAGAATCAGCGTCCTTCTTTTGGTTTTCTTCGTAATCCTTATCCCTATGTCCATCTAGTGGTTCCAGCATAAATGGTGGAACCTCCTTTTTTGACATATAAAAAAAAAGATATTAATATAAGAATAATACGTATGATTACGTGTACAAAAAGTACACAAATACTTACATTCATTTGTATCCAGTCTTTATAAGCACCAATAGCTTTTCGTATCGCTCCGGCATGCAAAAAATCCAATAAAAAAGCTTGTCTGTACATTTCGTGAATGAAATTAACATTATCACGACTACCGTATAGAACCTCTCTAACTAGGGTCATAGCTGAAAGAGTACTATCTTCTTGACTAATATTCTCCTGCGTTGTATTTTGATCAGTCGATATTATACTATCCGTTGCGTTATGAGACATTGAAACTCGACGTAGTTCTTCCGCATTTTCTTCGCTTGGTGTAATACTATGAATCGAAATATTCTTAATAAAATTATCTATCTTATAAGATTCAATATTTGGAAAAAAAAAAATTTACCTTTGAGTAAAATGAGAAAAAGCGCCATCCTTTTTGGTAACATGAGTGAACGTGGCTATCCATTTGATGAGTGCAACTTTACAGAGAACATAATTGTTTTGACTTTGGTTTGATGGTTTTCGCATTGTTGACAATTCCAAATTAGGTTTGTATAGAGAAAAACTATCATTAAATTCTGGACAAATATATTTTAAGTAAGCTGTTTTAAAACGATCTAAAAGAAACTGAAAAGATCTATATTGACGAGTATGTTTATCTCGCCATTCAATTTTCACAACCTGGAATATAAACGATCTTATTACAATCTTCATAAAAATAAAACTGTTTCGGAAAATAAAAGCATTTTTTATTGTATACCTGTGTTACCATAAAGTCCAATAAAGCCTCAAAAAATTTAACGGTCTCGTTGTCCAGCGGCTTATCACCGCTCTGAGGCGGCAAAATAGGCCCGTTATCGACCTGGGTAATAGGACCCTGCGTAACACCGCCATCATGAAAGACGCAGTGATTTAACTGTGTGTCATAAAATTCCTTTTTCTCTTTCTCGTCGCAGCTCGCGGATTTCGTGTGCTTTTTGCTTTCGACTTTCCTCTCTGATTTGTACGGCGATGGCTGCCTCGGGGGGAACCCAGGTACGAGGCAGCCAAACATTTGATGTATGTGCTCAGGTGCATTGTCTCCTAAGGCTTGGTACCATAAAATAAAGTACCTACAAAAAGACAGTAAAAAGATTTTATTTTTTATTTTTGAAAAATATAAATTATATGTCTCTAAATTTACCTTATAGCTTGTTTCCGAAGCTTCCAACTGTTTCCAGGATGTAAAAGTTTGTGCAAAATTCTTGCTAAACTGTGGCATTGCCACCTTCTGTTTAGCAATTCAGGAAGAAGTGTTAAGACTTTTTCCAGTAGCTGCAATACCTGCTCCAATTCTTCTCTGTGTGCTTTATGAACTAGTGTAAAAAATATATTTTTAGTCTTTTTAATACATTAGTTTTTTATCAAGTTATCATTGTTAATAAAGAAAATTTAGAATGTTAACTTCTTCAAGGAAAAATTGTTAAGGCATACATTGGAACTTACCAAGGTGGAATGAGAGTTCTGTCAGCAGAGCAAGGCGAAAGAAGCAAAGAAAATTCATATTAGTAAATTAACAGAATAAAGAATGTTATGATGGTGATAGATTTGAACCACAATTTCCAAATTACTTCCCAAGAATAAAAGAGAAATTTTATTGATTTTAAATAGACCATAAAATTAAAATTAAAACTAATGGACCATAGATATTAACCCATTTATTTGTTAATAGAATAATGTTATTATTTTGTTAGATGAATAATATTTGTTTAGTAATTATTTCTTAAAAGTGAATAAATATTTTTAAATTATTGAAAAGTTATCTTACCTCGCTGACGCAAGTTTGTTTCTGCTGACACAAAGCAATCATACAAAATGAAATAGACATGACTGAAATTTGCTTCAAAGAATCCTTTGGCTTCATCCGTATCAACATTATCTAAAATTAAAAAAAAGGTAAAAATCAATGAGATGTGAAACACTTAAATTAGATGGTGAATTTAATTTTCCTTATATAGTCTAATGAAATATTTAGGCACAAACTTAAAAGAAAAACAAGAACTGTTGTGCAATAACTGGTTCTGTTACAGAATCTGAAGTTTCATTTCCTAAATGATCAAGCATTTATTTTCTTTTAAAAATGCTTTGCTAACTGTACTTTACAAGTTTGAAATAAATTCCAGTTTCAGTGGATATAAAAGGCCATGTGCTTTATATCACAATGGTAAGCTTGTAGTAGCAGCTATTTCTGGTAACTAAATGCCATTATGGTTTACTGATTAGATATAAAAAATAAAGCTACTGGTTTATCCGTAACCTACATTACCTTTAATGCTACTAAATTATAGAAAAGATCATATTTTAATTTCAAAAATTGAGATTTATAAATTAAAAATATTTCATAACTCTAACAAATAAATAACTGCTAAATATAAAAAATATTATTTGTCAACAATGTAGTCGGAAAATAATTTCACTGGTGAAAATAATAAAACTCAAGTGTATAACTATATACAGCACTGATAAGAAAACAATAAATCTAACTGATGACATTTTTGCAAAAGAATGTGTGAATGCATACCGTATGATAAGAAAAAAACAATAAAATTTTAAGCTTTGGTGGAAATCATTACAAAATAAACTAGTGTCAAAAAAATGTTTCAGTAATCTTCTGTAACAGTTCTATTGTTACTTTAAAATATAATATCCTGCTCCTTTGAGTACCAGTAACACTAATTGCATTACATGCTCGAGTGCATAATTATATAATATAATTATACAGAAATATAAGTACGGTGAGTTGATAATTATACATGAAAAATCCATGACTCCAGCATCAAATTAAAGCACGAGTCACTGAATTCACCTTGAACCGACAGGTGCCAATACAAAGTGACAACCCATCGCTAATCCTCTGCCTAACCAGAAAAGCAAACATTAGCTCGAGCTCAGCTAGGCACAGCAACAATCAGTAGCATCATAGGAGACCACATACATAACCAGCTCTATGAAGGAAGTGTAGAATCAGAAACAGCGTGCGAGCGAGAGAGAGCGCGAGTTTCTCACGCAGATGCTGTCGCGCTTACGGGCGGGATCATTACGTAGGTGTGCAATAGAGGCCCCGCGTATTCCCGCGTCCCACATCGTGGGGCCTTACTACTGAACAAGACACATACGCATGTACGCACACAGACACAGAGACAGAGGCAGAGAGTGAGTGAGAGAGAGAGAGAGGGAGACTCACCTAGGACAATCTTGAGGTGCTTGAACCTGGTGGCGCTGTCCTTCTTGACGTCCTGGATCTTGAGTGTCGACTTCTTGATGTCTACGTGCAGCTTCTTGCTGAACATTGTCGCCGCTCTGCGGAGACGCTGCTGCGGCTGCAGGCTCGCTTGCCCGCCGGCTGCAGCTTCCTCCTGCGCCCCGTAGATGATGACGATGCTATGATGTCCCTACTGCTAATACTGCCGCTGCTGCTGCTGATGGTGCTGCTGCTGCTGCTGCTGCCAACGAGCGGCACGCCGTCGTTCCTCATGGAGACGGGACTATGGTTGCGCGGCCCGCGACTTATGCTCCGCTTTGGAGAAGACGCTCTTACCGAAGCTCTGGCGCACGCACAGCTGGAGCGAGCTGTGCCTCTGACAGTAGAGCAGCTCTCCTATCTCTCGCTGCGCTGCACACACCAACCGCGACCTGCAGAGCTCTCGCTCTCTATGCGCGTCTCTCTCCTTCGCACTGGCTCACTGCTCTCTCTCTCTCTCTCTCTCTCTCTCTGTGTACGCGCTAGACTCGCGAATGTTGGTAACGTATACGGAGGAACGAGGAGAGAGTGTCTGTATATACCGCTTATTTGCACTCTACACGAGAGACAGAGATAGGAGGATTGTTGTGTTGGTACACGCGCGCACACAGACTCGCGCAATCATATGTAGTGCGCGGCGGCCATCTTGCCCGTTGCTCCGTCTCTCTCGCTCTCTCGCGCTCGCACTTGCTGGCTGACGGTGTGGGTGGCTCGTCGCAGTCGGCTCCTTTTTCTTCCTTTGCGGGATGCCACAGGTTCGTTCGCGCGCTCCTCTCTGTCTGACTGTGCTCTGGGAACGATGACACACACTACTTAACTGTTAAGTCACAAGGAAATTTAGCCAGCAGCGGCTGTTATCGGCAATTTCGGTTTGAATTTTGGAATTTCGCTGAATACTGAGTATTGCCAAACAGCGGATTTTGAAATTCGTCGGTCGTTGGCTTCAAGTTCGAAACGAGGAACGCGTGGATTTTGCACGCCTGCTCTGTATGTGTAGGTGACAAGTGAGCGCCTCGCCACCGTTGGATTTTTAGAGCTCGGTTAATGACATCATACTTGCTCGCGAGCTCTTTTATAGAGAGCGCGGATTCACCTTTTGGTTGCTTTTTTTCCTGCTTTGATTTCCGAGGTTATTATATGTCATGGGGTGTTTGAATTTTTCTGTGGAGAGATGTGGCTTTTACTGGAATTTTTTTGTTTAGGCATACTTTTTGTTAAGAATAATTGATTCTTGATAGTTTTTGCAAAATGCGAAAAATACAAGTGATGATTTGGAAATGACTAATATTGTGTTTTACGAAACAAAATTTTATTATGCTATACGAATGTCTTCATTATCACTGTAGGCATGTGTAATTTTTTGTTTCATTCATTGTTTAAATGATCAAAAAATTTTTTTAAGTGTTTAATTATGTTATGTTTTATTAAATTTTAGTATATTTAATCAGAATATCTAAAACTTATTTTTACATATTAATTAAAATTTATGGAAATAATTCATATCAACAAACTACAAAACATGTTTCTCAAAAATCCGTCGGACTTTTTGAACAACGAAGTGGCAGCAACAGAACGCTCCAAAAAGTCACTAAATCCATTTTGAAGTGATAAACCTGACCTCTGGCGGCGCGGCGGAAAATTAGAAAGCCCGATTCACACAAAACTCGCGGGAAATTGAAAAATACGGACTCGCGTATCACAGTTGGTTGAGTATTTAATTAATATGAGTGCAGAAAAAACTCCTGAGACGCCTTGCATCAATTTGGAATTTTCAAGATCAGAAAGTTTGAGCAAACAAACTAAGGTTAAGGAATTTTGGAAGTATTTAGATGGTCAAGATATCCTGCGACCTTACGAATCAGTGAAAAGTAAATACCTTTTTGTAAATATATAGAAATCATATCCTTTATGAACCTTTTACTTTTTATGAACAAATTTTTTGTTTAACATTTAATAATATACGCTTCATTTAGGTTATTTATAACCTAATTGCTTTTCAATACTAATTGCCACTATTATTTCTTGTAGCGATGGAATCGAGAGGCATAGAGACCTGCAGTACAAACTC
>JAPYZA010001877.1:0-21895 GCA_030522685.1 Eupelmus azureus
GAAAAGATACAGCCAATTGATGATGATCGGCGAGCGGGAAAACAAAGGGGGACGTGCTCGAAATACCGCCGCGGGCGTCCGATTTTTCGGAATCGCGCGACGAGCTTCAAAGGAGACTTTTATCGATCTGAGAGAGCCGGCTTTACGAGCGGCTGGGAGGCCGCTTTATGGGCCCGCTGCTCTGGCTGCTGTACGTATGTGTGTCGCTCGAGCGTCGGCTTCGAGATTTTAGCGGAATTTACGATGGCAAGATGCTAAGTTTAATGGCTGCGAGTGCAAGCCCGGGACTCTTGGGAGGCTGAGGCGCGAGGCTTTTGAGAGAATTTTCTGGTGGATCGTACGTGGCGGGATGGTTAACGGACTATCGCTGATTATGATTGATGGCTTTTATTAGCTGAATAATTGGACAATGATTTTACGTGCAGTTTGATGAGAGCGAGGACGCGTTTTCTCTGCTTTTTTATTGATTGATTTTAGAGTACGCGGATTGCGAGCTTTAAAAGGTTTATTGTTGCGTTCGGGCTGTAAAAAGTAATCTTTAAAGGTGGAGTAAAACAGGGAGAAAGGGATTTAATGTGATATTTGGTTGTACGGTAAATTTTATTGGGAAAGTAGCTCGCTCGCGCAGAACTTTTTGTGTGCATGTAAATAAATTTTTTTCAAAACTCGGTTTTCAAGTGTAAAAAATATTGTACTTTTAAAATAAGAGTAAACTGATTCATGGCGCGTCATATGCATTCTTTCGTGTAAGTTACATTATTAAAGTCAGTGACCTAATTCAGTTAGAATACATGAATATTTTATTTGATTTTAAAAATTTGGTATTCATGTCATACGCTTTTATGAATTTTCATGTATTTTAATCAAATTTTAATAAGTAACGTATATTCTTTTTCAATTTTTTTCTAACCCATCAGCAAAGTAAATTGTATTTATATAAAAAAGAAATTCGATACATTTTTCGATATCCTTTTTGCGCATATAAAATTTTTAAAAATTTTATCATCCGTGATTAATAAAACGAAAAATCAACAGTATAATTTTGAACAACGTTAATTATACATTCAAAAGAACAGTAAACACACTGATTCCTAACTCAATAAACCATAACCCACGAGCTCAAAAATATTAATCAATCCATAAAAGAAACAAACCAGCCCAAAGCATTGATTTCCAATCGATCACCCAGCGTCCAAACTTCCCCGTTCATCAAGTCCACCTTCAACAAAACCCAACCAACCCCCTCCTAACCTTCAGCAAACAAAATTTCCAAAACTCCCCCACACTCATGATCGACGACCCTCGCCCGCAGGCTGCATGCTGACGATAGGCCGCTCGAACTATCTGCGCTTCAACCACCCAGCCGAGGCCAAGCACCTCAAATCCGTGCTCCCCAACACCCGGCTCTCAATGGCACCGATGGCCTTCAACGGGAGCTCCGGCAACAGCAGCGACTCGAAGCAGCTGGCTCGCAAGTCGCCCCGCAACTCCGCCTGCTCCGAGGAGGAGGTGAACTTCCTGGGTAAGCTGACGAAATTCGAGATGCTGGCGCGTCAGGCGCGCGCCCAGGCGGCCCAGAACTGCCTCTCCCCCAAGGTCTTCCCCTCCGGTAGCTTGACTACCAACGTGCCGGCCGATCAGATTCTGGGGCACTCGAGGTCCTCGAGCTTGGCGTCGCTGGCGCGCAGCAGCGCCTCCAGTCCCTTTCAGAATCTGACGAATCTGGACAGGTGCCAGAACAACGAGGAGCTCAAACAGGTGAGACGTCTGGCTGGCGTGTTTGCGTTTAACGGCTGGTTGTGTACACACTGATGATTGAATCAGAGCTGCGGTTTGCTGTTGTGTACTTAAGAGTAACTTTTTTTTTCTGGGCGAGGTTTATGGGCTTGATGAAATTATTGATTTTTAAGAAGTTTGTTTTTTTACTGGGAAAGAGTCTTGTGATTTATTTTGCTTTTACTAGGAAAATTTTAAGTCTTTGCGCACTTTTAAGCTAGAAATGAATTTATAGCTTATCTTAGCTAAAAACTTTCCCGGGAAGTTTTCCAGAGTCACATTCATACTTTAACGCTTTAAAAGTCTTGAAAATCTGATATTTTATTTCTTTTTAAAATATTGCCTTAGCCTTCTCATCATTTACCCAGAAGCCAATTAAAACATTTCAAAGCAATTTCACGTATTCTCAAAATTTACTCAACCAGCCAAGTTACCAAACGCTTACATACTTGCAAAACTTGCAAGAACAAAACCGTACTAAAACCATTCTTTCCAAACCAACAGTGCAGTCTTCCCGTCTCGGTGAATCGCAACTTCTCACCGAGCCAGTCCGCCCTCTACGAGAACATAATGCCCCAGAACAACCGGAACGCCAGCCCCAGCTTCCAAAGCCAGCACTGCCCACGCGGCAGCTGGCAGCAGCAGCTGCACCATCACCAGAGGTCCCACTCCCAGGAGCTCGACTATCAGTCCGGCAACGACGAGAATCGCAACAATCTCCTGCCGAACGGCGGCTGCTACCCGTCGGATCACCTGATGACGCGCAGCTTTACCGCAGCCACGAGCCAGCAGCAGCAGCAGAGGAGCTGCGAGCTGAGCCAGTTCAGCCGGGACTTCGACATGAGCCAGAGCCTGATCGTCGCCAAGACGACGACCACCTGCACCGAGTTCCTCCAGCTCGACCAGTTCGGTTCGAATCCGAGCTTGCCGTGCCACCGCAGGGCCGGCTCTTACGACTCGCAAAGCACACTGTGAGTTGCGATGTTTTTGTTTTGTTCTGAAATTTGTTTAGACGAAGTTTTAATTCAAACAATTAAACTTTTATTGTGAGGACAAAATTTTTTCTCAGTGTATGCATATAAATCAATTTAACTATGTATCATAATTATAGGATTTCTGAATGTCAAAGCCCATTATCTCTAATTTAAACCAAGCATCCTTCACAAGCGCTCCAAAAACAATAAAAAAATTAAGCATCAACAATTCACACACAGGAACTACGGCGCACATCCACGACGCATCCAGGCACCTTCGCCAGCCTTCAACCGCGAGCCGAAATACGGCGAGGGCCACTCGCTCTACGGGCGCATCAACAAACCGCATCCAAACCCCAGCGACCAGCAGCAAGCCCAGCAATCCAGCTGCTCCCGCGAGGAGCTGCGCAACGAGGCCGAGGGCAAGGCGCGGGAGCGCGAGCAGGAACACGAGCGCCAGGAAAAGATGCGCCTCGAGGAGATACTGACCATGTGCGCGGAGTACGAGCGCCAGAGCAGAGTCGTGGAGAAACCGCCGCGGCAGCAAAACAGGTACGGCCCCGTCTGCGGTCGCGTATCTGCTTCTGCGGTCTGGCCGATGCGCGGAGCTTTTTTTTGCGTATAGAGATCGGCGTGTAGAGATGCAAATGTGCGCACGACTTGCTCGTGTGGTAGGCTTGCGGTTGGGAAATGTCTTTCTTGCTTCTGAAAACGGATTTTAAGAAGTGTATTTTTTTGGGGGGGTGATTTTGAGATATCTATTTGGTGTTGTTGCTAAGTTTTTGTTTATTTGATCTTAACAAATTTATTGCGAAACGTTCTTATGAATGAGGAATGTTGTTGAATGATATTTGTGATTTATATTAGTTCGAATTTGATTTCGCGAAATTGAGATATAGTTGAAAAATGAGATACAATATTTGTTATTTTTTTCGTCTCCAATTTAAAATAGAAAGAAATAATTTTAAATTGTACGGATTTGTGAAGCGTTTTCACTATGAAAGGATTCCGGTTCGTATAGATTTCCTTTATGCTACTCTACTGAACTTACTTTGAGATGCTATACCTATAGGTATACTACAGGTCTTATGGAATTTACACTGCAGCATTTAAGCTTTGTTAAATATTATACAATATCCGATTAACTTCTTTTAAATAAAAAAGAAAAAAGTTAAAAATAAACTTTTTATACGAGTTTGTAGCAAATATATATTTTTTTATTTAAATAAAATTGCCAATTAATTATTTCTCAAAGCTTTGAAATCTTAGAACCGCTTTAGTATCTGATAGTGAAAATGTTTTCTTAGAACAGTAATTGTATCGAGACTCTCAACAAATTGAACTTTTAAGAATTCTTTTATATAATTCTTTATATCAAATTGTTTTCTTTTTTTATCAATAGATTTCTGAAAGACTAATTATTCTAATGTTACAAAAGAGTGAAATTTCAGAATTAGCTCACTTACTAAGTTAACAGCAATGAAAAGGATTAAAACAACATTTCAACAAATTAACGAACAATCCGCCATAAATTTTCCAAAATTTCACGATCCAATTACCCCCGCTTTCTCCGCAAAAGCATTCGCTATTAAAATTCCGATCAGCGAATCCGAATAACTAACAAGAGCGCGCAAACGATCGATCCCTCCATCAGCTCAACGCTCAAAAAACAGCGAAAACTGCAACTCGCGACGAGCGAAATTCGAGAAGCAGCCGCCGACAGATTTAACAGAATCGATAAATTACAGGAGCAAAGCGAACGGCTCGCTGCCGCGGGACAAAAGGCCGGAGGACAATTGCAGCCGGACGAAAAGCCCGGCGCGGCGAGCACAGTGCCAGCAGACGGGACGAGAGTCGCCGGGGCCGGTGCCGGAATACGAGAACATCTCTGCCCTGGCGGGCAGCTCCGAGGCGGCGGTCACGCCCAACAACAACCGGACGCCCAAGTGGCCGGAGCATCAGGAGCATGAGAACGGCTACGCGACGCTGGCGCATCGCAAGTACGAAGACTTTCAGAGTCCGAGAAGTTCGAACTACGAGGAGATCGGGCCGGAGAGCTTCGTCAGCGAGGATGGACGGATGAGCGGCGGTGAGGCTGCGGTCGAGGCACTCGATGCGAGTAACGGTAAGAGAGAGAGGGAAGGTATAGAGGGAGAGGTGGGTTGTATTGGATTTTGCGATAGTGAAGGGAGGTTCGGGCGAACTTTGCTCGCCGAAGCAGAGTCTAGTCAAAGCGGAATGCTCGCTGCTGGATAATGAGGGAGGATTTTCCTTTGGAGTTTTTTTTCAGATTCAAAGGGCTGGGTACTTGAGATTTGCAAACACAGGGAAATCACGGCTTTTAATGGTTTAGCATTTTAAAGTGGGTCATTTTTTGAAGAAACGGAAATAAGATAGCGATGAGATTTATTTATTGCAAATAGGGTAGATGACGTGTAGAAATAATTTTAATGCAAAAGAGTAAAGCTAAAAAGATTGAATCATTCTTAAATTTGAAAAGTATTAATAAGTAACCCCTTTAAAAGGGTTCATGATACAATCCTGTTTTGATATAATAATACTATAAAATGCAATATTGTTTGTATGAAACTCATGACATTCTATAGCTCTGTGAATTTAGCGTTGCAAGGTTAATCAAACTAAATTCCAAACTATCCCGAGTCAGCAACTCATCGATTCTCTTCCACCGTAGACACAAGTCCAACAACGACGAGGGGCCCTCCGTTGCCAGAGAAGAACATCAAGCTTGCTATTCACAACTACGAGAACTTCGTGCCTCTCAACGGCAATATCAGCGTCTACGAGAACGTGATACCGGCTCAGAACGGCAACGCCGTCATCAACAACAACAATAACAACAGCAGCTGCGCCGGCGCCTCGGCGAACAACATGAGCTTGCCGAGGCGGAAGGCCCGAGAGGCCTGCGATAAAATGATCGACAACAAGCTCGACGTGTCGAACGACGACCTGCTCGAGGCGATCGAGCAGCTGTCGATGCTCTCGAAGCCGAGGAATTCCGGGGGATTTGCGACGATTAACGCCTCCACGAGCACGGCCACGGCGACTGCGAGCGCGACGCCTAAGAGGATCAACAGCGAGCGGGACAACGCCAAGTCTAACGAGGCCAAGGCCGACAAGGAGCGCAAGGAGCTCGAGGAGGAGGACCGGAAGAAGTACATCGAGTTCCTGCAGAACGAGAAGCAGCACATACTGGGTAACATGGACGGTTTCAAAAGGAGCGTTGCTGACATCGAGACGCAGGAGGAGGAGATCAATCGAGAGGTATAACCAAAGCCATTCCAGCTTTTTCTGTCTTACGTTTTTTTTCTTTTATTACTGAGGGACAGGATGAATTTTCTCGAGTAGCTCCTAATGAAAATTACTTCTTTTAAGTGATTGCTCTGCTTTGCTGCTATTTTTTAATTAACCAAAGTAAAGCTTAACAGAATTTTTTAGTAGTTTTTATTATTTACACTTTAGACAGAATTAAAACATGAAACTTCTAAAAGTTTTAATTTAAAATACAATATTTGCATTGAGCTAAGCAATCGCTTTTCAAAGAAGAGAAAAAAATCGATAGCCGGACTCGAAAAGCAAACAAACAGTCTCTCAGAGAAACGCAAACACATTCATTCCAAAAGTAACCAGCGCAACAGAAATAACAACAAACCGACCTCATTAAATTCCCAGCTGGAACTCGAGCGAGCCCTGCTCTCGGCCGAGTACGAGTCGGAGTCGTTAAAGCTCGAGCAGGAGGAATCAGAACGCTCGCGCGTCCAGGCCAAGATTACCGAGCTGGAACTCGAAATGGCGGAAAGCAACGCGGCCCAGGCGCAGTTACAGGCAGAGTCGCGGCAGCGCGTGCTCAGGGCCCAGCAGAGCTGCGCCCAGCTCGAGGAGGAGCTTGCCGATGCACGAGGCCGGGACGATCAGCGCGACAGCGACCTAGCCGATAGACTAGCAGCCCAAACCGACGTGCTAGAGACCGAGAGGAAGGCTTTCGAGGATCTGGAGTTCCATCATCTCGAGGAGGAGGCTAGCAAACTCGCCACTAGGGAGGAGTTACAAAGGTAGGTAGCACTGAAAGAGTTTGTCTCTGTACAAGTTTTGAAAAGAAAGTTTAATAGGTCCGAGAAGTTTTGTTTTTATTTCCAAAACAAATGTTTTTCTTAATAATTTCAGTCTGAATGAAATAAGCTTTTATATGAATAAACAATCAACAAAAAATATCCTAAAGAATTTCTAAGTGGCAAATGTATTTAATATTTAATTTTTTTATAATAACTAAAAGAATTATTTTATTTTATTCAATTAATATAAATTACTAGTTTCATTACAGTATTCTTATTAAGTAAGAACTTATAATTTCTAACTTTAACAACACAGTTTTTCATAATTTAATAAATGACTGTATGTAACTTTAGTTTATTAATAATACATAAATGAAATCATAACACCAATTAATCTAAATTATGCTTTCTATTTTAGATATCTAGCCGAGATATCAACGAAAATCGAAAGCAGGAAAATACAGCTTAATCAATTAGAAAGCCAACGAACCGACATAAAAAATGCAGTTACGAAAGAAGCGAAAAGTTTAGAAAAGCAAAAACTTGCGCATTTACGAAGATTAGAAGAGGTATCGTTGTTTTTTCATAATAGTTAACAATACTTGATTAAAATATTTTAGTAACCATAAAATTTCTAAATAATTTCAATGATGATTCATTTGTCTTAAATAAATTGTGTATCAATATTGAAATTGAAATTCGTACCGATAGAACGTAAGGTACAGAGATTTACATGACGAAGACATACAGTTTTTCCGTTTGTTGATCCTATATCTAGGGTCGGAATCGATTGCGTGCTATTGACGATGAGCTGGAAAGCCTAGCTAAAAATGTCACGGATAACCCCGATGACAAACGCTCGCCTAGCAGGGAGGATTTCGACAGGATATCGAGGGTCACGACAGACTCGCCAATCGTCAATAACCAAGGCAGTTTGGGTAGGAAGACTATCGAGTCTCTGAAAGAGATTGAACGAAATAGACAGCTGCACTTAGCTAAACAAGGTTAATACTCAGAACTATTTATAAAGTCATTAGAAAAAAAAAGATTATATATAAGTATATAAGAAGCAATCAATTTTATTAACAAGTACATTTGAACACTGTAATTTTTAATTCAAATAACTTTATTATTCTAGTAAATCTAATAAATTAATATCCTACAAAGAATACGTAATACATCCATAATAAACTACTATAACGCACTCAATAATGCACTATTAACTTTTTATTTCCGTAAAATATAGGTAGTCAAGTAATTTCGGAAGAAAGGCGAAGGGTGGAGGAACTGAAAAGAAGAGTTCAGGACGAAGTTCGCTCCCAATGGGAGGAAAGGAAAATGAATTGCACGTCTTTCAATAGTGTCGAATCGGGCGAAGAGTCTTCAAGTTACTCAACTGGGCCAACGGAAAGGTAATTTCAAATTCATGAAATTAGTTAAGGCTTTTTAATTAAACAAATATTTCATTGATGAATAATTAACTTGACATTTGTTATGGACATTTCCGTAAATAGTGCATTTATAGAAACAGTTTAAAAGATCCGCATTAATTAAAAAGTTTTCTTTCAGTTAAAAAATCAAACAAAATAAAATTTATAATAATTTAAAATATAGAATTTATAAAGGTCCCCTACTAAAGAAAAGATAAAAACCAAATACTAAACAAGTAATATTTATATCTAGTACTTTTAAGTACCGTTTAGTAGAGTGATAAAGGAGATAAAATTTAATTTCAATTTTATAAGCGTGTGCAGTTTTTTCAATGCGATGACGCATCTATGCTGCAAAAGCCCCGGAAGGGCTTAATTTCATTCACTTTAAAACTATTCATGGTATATTTCGTTGAATTTAAGATACATCATAACATTGTTTAATATTAAAAATAGCAGCTACTTTTTTTTAGAAATTAATATCCAATCGTATGGTTAAAATTAAAAACTTAATTTTTGAAATTGATAAGTCAAAATATGTTCAAAACATTAAATTTAATTTTAATGTATACGTTGTGAATATAAAAAGAATAACAGTATTTCTATAAAAATAAAAAATTTTAAATTATATATATTTATTAAAGTATCAAAAACTTAATTTCCATTAATTACAGTTACAAACAAACTTTCAAATAAAACATTAGAAACATTTTAACCAATTAAAAATAAACTGTGCTCTCGTATCATTCGTCAATAACTTGTCAAGAATAATTTCACTCAATAATACAATTATACTCGCGCTTTATCGCAAACCGCACAAAGCTCTGCATTTGTCTCCAGCCAAGCTAGCTCAATCGGCAGTAAACTTTTGTATCGACTATCCGCAAATGAAAATCAATATTATACTCGTCCAGTCGTCCGCGCTTCCGAGTGGGCATAACAAAAAGAAACATCAACATCCTCTTATCAACGTTCAGGTCACACAAGCATCCTACCGCAACAGTCGCTGCATACACACAACGAGGGACAAAAAGCGAGCTCCTCTTCTTCTTCGTGCCTTTGAATTCATCATTAATTAGAGGCGCTTGCGCGCTCGACACGTCATACTCCTATATGCCGCATGCACTAAAGACGTAACAAACTGCGAATTCCGCGCTCGCTCAGTCGCTGCTGCGTGAAAGTAAAAGCTGCGCGCGCGCGAGACGAGGAGCAAATAATGCGTGAGTGCGAATACCGGTTTTTGCGGCACGGCGGCTCGGCCCGCGCCCCTCGGAGTCTCGGAGCACTCGGCGACAGTTTCGCTTTTGAAGTTCCGGTCGATACTCGCTATAAGAGAGCAGAGCGCGATAGCGCACGTGTCGCCGGCGTACTAAAGTTTTCGTAAGCTCTGTTTTTTTTTTTTTTTTTTTTTATTTTAACGAGGTGCGCGTCTGAGCCGGTAGATTCAAAGTCTGATAGTTCGTTTTAAAAACAAGTGGAAATCGCGGCTCGATTTCAATTGTCGTCCGGTCATTTGAAACGATGATTAACGACTTTCCAATAAGAATATTAAGAATGCGTTACCTTGAAGAGCGATGTGCAATGGCGCGTTAAATTTAGATTTTCGGAGTTTAGCTTTAAAAGGAGCTTAATAGAAGCACAGAAGAACAGTCACGGAGCGAGTCGCGCGTGTGTGAGCGCGAGTTCTCCGATAAGTGAGCGAGCTGATAAGATAGTTTCGAATATTTACTCGGGCATCGCGAGACAAAGTGCGGCTCTCGCGCGGGCGCGCGAGCAGTGTCGCGCACAGCGCACCGGTCTGCTGCATTGTTCAAAAGTACCGTCACGTCCGAGGAGCGTTTAAATTGTGCCTACTTGTCGCGCTTGGCTCGAGGCAGCCGAGCAAAAAACCTACGTGCCTACTGACCTGTAATCGTGTTTTAATGTTCCTCTGAGCGTTTACTTTTGTTGCATGTGCCGGTAGTGTACAGTGTTTGGAGAGACTGGTTGGAAAAAGTTGATCTTTGGCGGAAAAATTGTTTGTGTATTAACGTACTTGTAACGACTGTAAAAGCGATTGTGTGATTCATTATAATTTTTAATGCTGGAATGCGTCTTGTTTCTAGTTAGAGTGGAATTTTTTATCAAGAAAGATCTTGTTTTTACAGGAATATTTATCTATAGATGATTGTACCACACCTTTTTAATTAATAGTTGCATTTAAAAAAATTATAATTATATACTTATAAAAAGTTATAAAGAGTTTGACACATTTAAAAAAGAACATTTTTATGTTTTAGAATTAGTGATTATTTCACATTTTTTAACATTAATAAGCGTATATAATGTGGTGACTTGTGACAAACATCACCCTTCAAAACGACATCCAACGGCACTATTTATTTCCTGCTAGCTTTAAATTGATTAACTCAGACGGCACATTCAACAGTCTTTAAAAATCAACTTTCTGATATTCTCTCAAAGAAAACTCACTCAACGCATGAACTTATTCCATTTTCCGTATCAAGTTCGCTCGGTTCTCCGAACAGATTTCTCGAGGAGGCGCGCGACACACATAAAACAATCTCTCTCTCTCCTCGGCACCTTTTTCACCATTTTCTTAATGCTCGCTTCTCAGTCGTGCCGGTGTCTCTTTGCTCTTTGTAACAACGTCGCCTACGTCTAGAACAAACTCGAGCTGAAAAGTTCCGGCCGAAATAAAAAGCACACTCAGAGATGAGCGCTGGCAGGCGAGACTTGGGCGGCGTGGTGATGCGCGGAGCGCGCCGGACCGGCTGCAATCTGATAACGCTTATCACGAGCAGCAAGTGCTACATGACGTCCAAGGATTGGCTCGCGGAGAACTGTTGTCGGCGGCACGCCGATCAGGATGGATGCAACGTCGCGTGAGTCTTGACTACGCGGAGAGGCGGCTTTTTGCTCTTGGGCGAAAATTGTGGGAGTGTCGAGAGGGCTAGGTTTTTGTTTTGTAGCGACTGGGTTGGCATGTAGTGTTGTGATAATTTTTAAGCATTTTTTTATTTGATTACTATCAGTGCGTTCGTATTCGGAAATTTTGAAAACTTTGAATGTTTTAATGTAAATGTAAATCGGGAAGGTAAATGACACGGAGTAAGAGATTTAACGAAAAAGTTCTACAATTTTAGATAAAATATTGAGTTAGATATCGGTCACAGTTTAGATAAGAGGTTACTCACTGTTTACTTATTTTATTGATGTAACACTGCTACTGTTTTTTTATTCTAGATATTGAAGAAAGTTATATGTTTATTAAATTAATAAAGAAAAAATGAAAATTACTTTGTAAATTATTGTTAACATTTCTAACAATATATTAAAAATTTCAAATTTAAAACTATAAATGCACAATTTACAACCATTTATGTCAAATTAAAAAATCAATATAGATTATTATCAAAGAAAAAATAGAATAAATATAACGTTATCGTTAATCATAAAGTCGATAGATACATAGGTATATCGCACGTATCCACACACACTCGCGAGAAAGGTAAATCTCAAGTGACCTTTGATATTGATTTTCTGGCATTTTCCAGTGGCAGCGGAAGCAGCGACGGTGCGGAAAATGGCACCGCTGAAAAATTATCGCCCGGCAAACTTTCGGACTTCACCTCGCCCAGCCCGGGTCCGTCTGGCAACTCTTACACACTTCTGCAATCCGAAGGCGTAAGGAACTTGCATTTTTCCCCCTTAATACTTTGTCGAGATTTATTAATTCTTGATTGCACGCGAGGCAGCCTTGACTTGGTTAATAACTGCAAAGCATTGTTGTTTTGCAGGTCTTTGTTGTTCTTTAGAAGCATTTTTTAGTACATTTGCTTTATTCATTCGTTTATTGTATTATAATAAAGGATTTATAAAATTAAAAATGAATAAGAGTTCATGCTCCGATATTATGTTAGATGCCAAGGCAAGAGAAACTAGCAAATTTTTTATTAGCGATATTTTGTAATACACCTAAGTAATGAAAGATCTAATCTTTTTATTTAAAACAAGATTATAAGAAATATTTATTCTAAAAATTGTATTTGAATATATATTCTCTAAATAAACGTAAGTTAAAAATTTGAAACTCTATAAAAGTTTTTCTGTGTACTTTTCAATATAGTCGAGAGATGAGAGACCAACGTCCATGGAAACCGAGAGATTCAACGGAAATGGAAGCGGGATTGTTGACGAAACCGGAAGTCGACCTCTTTCTCAAACTTCCAGCGAGTTGGATTCCCTTAGTCCCTTGCAAGTTAAGCACCGAGAAAAAGCGAAGTTACAGGTACGTAAAACGCTTTCTTACTATCGCAGTTAAATGAACATTTTTAAGATTCTTTATAGAAATTAGGAAGGAATTGCTTTTCAGTGTAAAATTCTTTTTGCAAGAAAGTTTTGAGCTACAGAGAATATCGATAATCGATGTAATAATAATATTGAATTTATGTTATCACATTTTAGTTACCATGCCGCGCATTATTTTGTGCTATTACAATGAATAATTTAAGTCAGTTCTAAGAATTCACAATTTTTTCGTGACAGGATTTTGCATTTTGCCAATTTTTTAGAAACATTAAATTAAGCTTCAATAATTGAAAAAAATATATTATATTTTAGAGACCTTTGACAAGATACTTGCCAATAAAATCTGAATCATTGGACCTGCGGCATCATATAGAAACGGCGGGACATCAATTGCCTCTGATTCACGACGTTACAGTGGATACGACAAGTTGCAGCGGTTATCTTTCTAAAATGAGTAAAAAGTTTCACCACTGGAACAAGCGGTGGTTTGTTTTTGATAGAAAGCGCAAAATGCTTCAATACTTCAGCGATAACAATTCAAGGAAGCCAAGGGGCGTTATTTACTTTCAGGTAATCACAGTCTTTAGACTTATTAAATTTAATTTCGAATATTTTTGATATATTTATAAGTTGTGTACCGGTTTTAAATATTATTTTATTTTTTAAATTGTGTAGAAATTTTATATAAATTTCAAAATTTTGAAACTTACATAAAAATGCAAAACAATGAGATTCGTAGATCAACTAATATTTACTAATATTTACATATATAACGTAATCCTGAAAGCAAAATTGTTCATCGTTCCAATCTTAAACAAGAACTCAAAATTTCATTTCATTTAATTTTAAATGTTGCTTAAAGTTAATGGTTTAAATTTGTTATTTTGATATAGTTTAGAGCTTTTTGAATTTTGAAATAAGTCTATTGAAAATCCTTTATAAAACTAGACCTTATTATTATAATATATACATAAACTTTTATAATATGAAAAGGTTGTAGAAAAATCTTAAAAATTAATTTCCTCTTTGCTCTTGTGCATAAATATATTAGTTTTGAAATACGTAAATAACTTCAAACTTTTCTAGTATAATTCAAGAAAAGTTTGTTTAAATTGTCGTCGTTTCGGGCGTTAACCTACGTCCACCTTCAGAACTGTCGCAATTTAATTATAAAATTTAAAATACTATTGTCCTTAAAAACTATATTCAATCTACATCAATGTTGTTTGATTACGGCAGACCTCAAAATTAATGCAGATTCACATTCGAAACTACGACTTTTTAAATAAACGTTATTTAGTTTACGCTTATACTAATCGAGAATTCGGAATTATTTACTTATTTTAAATGCAGTTATAGCAAAGTCGTTGTAATTTGAACATCATCATTTTGAAATTTTAAATTTTGCACAGAATACTTATATATCTTTAATTCAGCTTATGAAAGATTATTTTAAAAATGTATTAGAAATACAAGATGCTTGATGTGCAAGTTTGGCCCTGTACAAATTTGCTTTACTCTATATTTTTTATTATACAATATTTAGTATGTAATATTACACCATTCTACTTCAAATAATAATTTGAATTTTTATTTTTAGTCGATTGAAGAAGTTTATGTAGATCACATGAATACCGTCAAATCACCCCAGCCATCGTTAACATTTATTGTTAAGACTACAACAAGACTTTACCATTTTATGGCTCCCAGTCCAGAAGCTATGCGAGTTTGGGTGGATGTTATCTTCACTGGAGCTGAAGGATATCATGAATTCGATCCTAATTTATGATAAACAAAATCGCGAATTGTATATTAAAATTTAATTAGTAACATCATAAAATTGAAAATAAGAAAACTTGACAGATTACAATTTTATAAAGTGAATTTCATAAAGAAATTCTATTCTTTGTATTCCAATAGCAAACAAAAATTTGCTTGGTAAACAAAGCGCAATGTAAATCAGGTGCCAATGTAATGTATTCTTAATTTAAGGGCATTAAGTGTTGAATTTATTCAAATATGAGAATGTCTCAAATAGTTTTACAGCTCTTAATCTAGTCTTCCAACACAGAACGAGAATTCGCCAAACTTGAAAAGTCCAAGACCGTTTCGAAACGCCTCTTGCAGAACTTCTCAAAATTGTATATAAAAATGAATTAATTTTTAATTGAGCTGAAGCTCGCTTCTGATCGTGCGGAACTGAGACTGATTTTGAGGTTAAAATGCAAATCACTGTACTGCGTTTTTGAAAAAGTGGGTGCATAAGTGCCAGAAAATACACCAAAGTGCATTTATTGTAGGTAGACATTTTGTTACCTCATAAAAACAATGTCAATCGTATTTGATCATGAATGAAGATCAAATTTTAAACGAAGTTTAACTTTTTACAAGTAGAAAATAATGTCTTAATGATAAATATGTTATTTTATTAAGTCTTGCCTCTTTCGATAGAAAAAGGTTTTAAGAAAGTAAAGCAGTTAAAGAATCATGTTTGTCATGTATTACGTAAACTTATAAGATTTTTATAAGTTTTTTATGCGTATCAATTTTTCTGATTTGGTATTTGCCAAATGCAGAACTTTCCGAATAAATAAAAATCATGTATTTAATATATATATAAATGTTCTTTTTTCTTTCTTGCCTATTTTGGAGTATATGAAATAAAATGAGAGTTTCATATTCTTTTGTCATCATTATTATTAATTCATGATGAAAAAAATTATTATTAATAAAAATAATGTTTTATTTATTTAAATAAAACAATTAAATAAATTATTAAATTAATTATTTTGCATGTTTCAAAAGAACTTGCTAAAGTTATTTTGTACCTATTAAATTTATCTACATGGACTTCTAATCTTTTATAAATAATGTTTAATATTCAGTAAAAATTTTCAATTAAAAATAATTAAATTGGATTGTGTACTTACTCACTGATGTCACTTAATGATGGCTTAATGCATTTTGGAGATTTTCGAAGTTTGATTTTCTTAGTGGAAATTTTTGATGGTACTTTAAACATCTTGAGTTTTTCTTCTATAATAAATATTTCCATATTGTTTTAAAATATTATTGATTAAAAATGAGATTATTAAGAACAAGAAATAAATATCACTAACCTATTAGTATTGTAAAAAAATATATTTTTAATCACTTTTTGATATAAAAAATATTTTAACTATTTATCAAATTTTCATAAAGATGAAAAAAATTACTCAGTTATACTTTTTTTAAAAAACTTATTTCTTTAGATCTTCTTCAGTAAGTAACTTAAAATCATTCAACTTACTTAAAACTAGTTTAATAAACTTTATGAGATTTAATTTTCACAATTTTGTTATTTTCGATTATTTGGAGGTATTGTATTTTTAAAACACTAGTAATACATAAAGAAATCAAAGATCTTTGTAGGATACACTCCTATTATGTTTACACTCTAACTGTGATTTCCTCTAAACCCGCGAAATGATTTAAAGTTTTTTTAACCTTGCAAGGTCACGTGACTGTAACATAAAGAAAGCCGATTAACAGCCGGTATATTGGTATATACTATTATAGGTTTGTTCCACTAGCATCTTTTATATTTAAAAAGCTTTATATAGGCATAAGTATTTTTTAAAAATATTTACATGTAATATAAATCGTATTTTCTTTTTTTTTTTTTAATTTAGTTACGGGCTGAAATATTTTGTAGAAATTGTAAAATAAGAAATTAACTAAAATAATTTAAAAAATGTAAAATTATGTAATTATGAACAGTTCAAATTTAGCATTATTTTTGGATAAAATTTATAAAAAAACATTTTTTTCTCACAATGAACAAAAATGATACAATACCATTTAGATTAATACTTAGATCAGTCTATTAATAAAATTTATTCTAATTGGAATAAAATTTTAGTGATATTTTATTTAAAAAATTATTATTAAAAAAACAATTTTCATTATAAAATTTTATTATTAATTTCGTGCTCAAAATGCTTACAAAAATTTTTTATTTTTTATAGGTAGGTATAGATATGAATTATATATATTTTTAAAAGTAAAAAATGTACAATATGTATCTAAATCGAATACAAAAAGAGCAGATTTTCTATTTTTTATAAAATAATTTATTAAAAAATAATTTATTTACATGTATATCTTAAAAGTAATCTTATGACAATAAATAATTATAAAAAATATCTTATTCTGAGCCAAAGGAAATAGCTGTAGTTTCCAAAGTTTCTAGATCAACAAGTGCCGCAGTTTGTGTCTTTGCAAATTTTGGAATACATATAAGACGAATTGTTTGACCTTCATTACCTAAATCAAATTTGAAAATAATAAAATTTTCTTCTATTATGTTATAAACACAATTTAATGAAAATTATCTCTTAACAAACCTTTGTATAGTTTTGTATCGAATTTTTCCATATTTCCAGAAAAATAAATATTAGGACATTCTTTTAAAATGAAAGGATCACTTTTATAAAATGGCATACATGGAACAGTATCAGGTGCAGTTGGGCACATATGTCTCCATTCTAATGATCTCTCAAGCCACTCAATAGGTTCTAATGTGTTACATCCACAAACTTTTTGTATATCTTGAATAGGCTGGCCACTTGTACCAATAACGATTTTATCAGATACTTTTCCTACCCATGGATTTGTTACTCCTTTGACACTTTTCAATCTGCAAACAAAAGAGTAATCAATTGTTAAACATATTAATATTAAAATTTTATATTTTGATTATTTTAGAGAATGAAATGGTTTAATGAACCTTTTAGCTTTTGGAAATGATCCTGGATGCATTGCCCGTTGAGGCATCATTAATGTGGTGACATCAAACTGTCCTGGCATAAAAGTAACACAACAGTTGCTACCGATGGTTTCTAGTAACGAATCAAGTTTTTCTGTTCCATTTGCCATATCTTTTGCAGCAGCTGCATCTTCTGCTCTTCCACTAACAAGACCTTTACTTAAATGTTGATCTGCACAGCCTTTTATGCTATTACCTGCTATTACAACACGAACAACTGACGCTTCATCTTCTTGTGATTCTGCGTAGCCTGCTAATCCTCCTAGCCACTCAATTAATAAATTTAATGGCAGGTTTGGTGGAGTTGACGCAAGCTCTAAGCCTGATAGAAAAACTATCTTTCCTGAAGATGTGGAGTTTAATGAAATAGGTGATTGGGGAGGACAACCTGGTAAACACCAATCCTCAACCTATTTTTAAAATTAAAATTTTTAATAAAATTAATCTTATTGATTTAAATAAGAAATCAATCTCTCTTACTTCAAAGGTGCTTTTTTTATTTTCCAAGCCAAGAACCGCACAGACTACACCAGTGACTGATTCTTTAATATTAACTTTATCTCCAGTCAATCTTATACGTGATGTTTGATCTTCTAAAAATAGTTGATCCTCATCAGAACAATAATCTTCTCTTAGGACTGGAGCAGCCATTTGGTGTTCCTCGCTAAGTTCTTGCAAAATTGAGGGTTTATTTGGTTGATGTTTGTAAAAAGTACCAATAATAGCACAGCGTTTTCCCTCTTGCTCTTCAAGTTCCGACAATGGAATTAAATTGACATCTTTACCTATTCATTTGAAAAATAGTCAGTTTATCAAAAGAATTTTTTTTGAGATCATAAAGAATATATTCATATAAAAATCATATAAGAATATAATTTTATTAAAATTACAATAATATAATTACCCCATTTTGCTGTAAGTTTGTCTTTCAAAATTAATGAGAGCTCTTCTAGTCTTTTAACGTACAAACTTGCGAATTGCTTTGTATAATTATCGCCCTCTTTTGAAAATCTACCTGTATTATCTGAATAATCAACTGTCTTTCGTTCGAATAAACACTTGTTTTCGTTGTTAGAACCATTTTCAATTTGGACCATTTCTTAAAATTCTTTTAAACAAAAATAACTGCAAACAAAGACAAACGCCGTGTAGACTTTTGGAAGGAGCTTAACCTTACGATGCTACGACGGTGAAATCACATATTCACATGGCGCGTTTCCGAGTTTTCCCGCCATTATACTATATAGCCTTTTGACCACGCATGCGCGTTCAGCTAAAGCGAGAGAGAGAGAGAGAGAGAGAAAGAAATATAGCCACATATAGATATATGATATAGCTGCTATACAGTGCTACTCAGTACTATAAGGTGGTTGTTATCTTTCTCTCTCTTTCTTTGCCGCATCTGACGATCATCTGATTGGCTGCGCTTCTGTTCCCGCTTATACGAGCTGGATTTCATTTATGTACAAAATCGTCTCCGGTATTTTGCATTTAAGCAAACTTTAATAGAACAAATACTCATTAATTTACTTGTTTATTTATTACATTTCATTTCAATAATTTTATCACACTTGTTTACCAATATTTATATTATTTATATTTACTCTTATTTTTTTGCAAAATTATTTCTCTTTTAAACTTTTTTCCTTTGTGATTTTTAATAGATATAATTTAAAAATATTTATTACATTCTTTATTATATTCTAAATTACCTTCCAATTTTCTTCTTTACTTTCTTAAATTGCATTATGCTTATAATGAATTAAATTAAATTCGCGCTTAAAAAGTTTCTTGCATGTCAATAATAATTCTATAAAAATAAAATTATAATTGGGTAGAAATATCGTAATTTCAAAAAAGAAAATTTCCAGTTAAAAGACAGAAAGGTAATTTTTATAAAAATTTGTCTTTTTTATGCAAAAATTTTGCCATGTACATACTTTTCTGTTCACTTTTGCCTCAGCTTATAAAAAACTTTTAAAGTTTGTAACTCCTTGGTTTACTGTCCTGTTATGTTGTAGGCTATATAAAAGCTTAAAATATTGTGAATAATTTTTTAGTACAGTAGTAATTTGTCCGAATTTAATATGTTTACTGGATACTATAAGTAATTCAAAATTTATACCACGCATCTGAACTTTTTTTAAATATCAAAATCAACTATCTATACTATCAAAACTAGTTCTTATTTATCATTTTTGCGCTCACAATTATGTGCAAAATGCTGACCTTGATGTTACTCATAAACTTTATTTTATTGATGAGGTGAAAAAATTTCAGAAATAAAAATAGTAATTTTGTTAAATTTTGCCCCGCGTGATAAAATTCACTTGACCTTCCCTATACCCTTTATAAACGTTTTTCGTCCAAATATCCTCAATAATTACCGAGCCAAATAAACTTTAAACATACTTTCTTATTGAGAGTAATAAAATACTTCTGTAATTTACGAAAAAAAAATTACTTAGGTATATGATCACCGATAAAAATAGAACGCGTTATCTGATAGTGCTAAATTAACAAATGTCATAAACCTTACATCTGAAATCATATTTAAGTTATTGCCTCCAGAGTTTGTTTATTATTTTTTGTTTATGTCTTTTTTTTTCTTATACTAATCTTTAATAATAAATTATTGCAATATTTGTGCTTATTTTTTGTCTTTACTTATTTACTAGTACTTATTAGTCTATCGTTTGATACTTTTTTACAGTTTCGTAAAATAACATAAAGTACCTCTCATTTATATTAATGTATTCCTCCAAAAAGGGGAATAGGAGCGATGAGAGGTAATACATACCTCAGTAGCAGCTACCTTTCTTTTCGCTCGAGTACTGGAAAACTGAAATCGTTTCAAAACAGACCCTTAATCACAGTGATCCCTTTTGTCCATTCTTCTTCGCAAAAAGGATTTTTAAAATTACTCAAAAATGTGCACAGTTGAGACACTTATTTGATGAGAATGTTAAAGTTTTCTTATGTTTAACAAATTATTACAACTTATTGTTTATTACTACACTTACTTAAATTTTTTAATTCGAAGCTTATAAACCAAAAGCACAATAACATAAATTATTTTTTTAATGAGTTAGAAATAAAATTTTATTTTTATTTTTTATTTTAAAATTTAAAAAAATAATAAGTTAAGTCTTATAAAAAATTGTAGTTCGGAACTTTACTAAAATTCAATTTAAATTAATAAATAAATTTTACTAATAAAATATTTAAAAAAATGTTTTTAAATATAGTTTGGAATACATTTTTCCAATAATGTAATAGTCATAACGAGAATATATAACAATGTAGCAATTTATTATTATTTGTTCATATGAACTTTTATTAACTAAATGGTGTATCAAGGAATAATAAGTGATTGGTACTTTGTTGTTCAACGACGGTTTTTACTGCTCCATTGATAGATCCATAGGTATATCTTGAGGTACATATAACTTGAATTTCTAAATTGCCTCCAAATCATGTATCAATAATTTTTCATAAAATTAATTTAAGTAAATAAATATTATTACTAGTTGATACGATAAATAGTTTTAAAAATAAATATTTTTTATTAAATTTAACTAGTAGGCAAATGTAGAGTTTTTACAGCTACATATGTATAGGCCAGATAATAATCTTTTAATTTCAAAATAATATTATTAAATTATTGAAATTTTTTAAGAAACATAAATTAACATAATGCCCACTTACCAAACGGTACACAAAGTATGTAAAGCAATGAAAAATATTTATCGAAGTAAATTATAATATTTTTAACTATCATTGAAAATGACTTTGAATTTATTATATCATGACACTATTAAAAAAGGAAAAATGAAAGTAAACTATAAATTGATTCTTTATCGATAAGTAGCAATTAAAGTATATTTATAAAAAATAAATTGTGCACTGTTTCAGTTAGACGGAAAATAAAATGTGAATAATAAAAATAAAAAAGTGTTAACAAAAGATTGTATTTTTAACTGTTATTTTATTACTGCCAAAATTTTGCTTAGAACCCGAAGAAATTCTCTGACATTGGTAATTCTCTTAATTAATACAATTGTCACTTTAAAGATCGACCTACAATCATAATAATCATAGTAAAAATAATATTTATAATAAAGATAATAATAATAATCGCGTTTGTGATGATCGAAATAAATCGTAGGAATACTATAATAATTAATACATTAAAATTAATATAGTTAAAAAATAATAATTCATTCACAATTATAGAAGGAGACAACCATACAGATAATAATAATAATAAAAATTAATGATAATATTGGTACAAGAATAATAATAAAAGGTAATAATGATAATAATACTAGTAATAATAATCACCGTCGTAATGATATCATTCATCAATGAAATACTTAAATTTACGTAAGTTGTTTTTATCCATAATAACATTAACGCCACTCTCAGCTCTGGGCGACAACGAAGAAGTAAATCGATTATATCATAGTCATATCTTCATATACATATACATATACATATACATATATATATATATATATATATATA
>JAPYZA010001878.1:0-23589 GCA_030522685.1 Eupelmus azureus
TTTCACATATTTTATTTTATTTAATTTACTATGAAATTCAGTAGATTTCTTACATCTTGTTCTTGTTAATTTGCTTTATCTTTATATCAGGCTTTTTGAAGTAGTCATAAGCAGAAGCAACCTACATTCGCGAATACTCATAAGCATTAAGATTATCTTCTAAATTCATCAGGTTCCGGTGGCTAATTTAGTAAATTCTACAAAGGCGGTCTCTTTAAGCAAATTATGTAAAGTCACGAGAGCGTAAGCTTATAAGAGAAAAGTGTAATTAACTTTGTGAGTACACCTAACACAATCTTAACTTGATAAAAACCAAACAAGGGCTTAACAAAATCTAATCAAACAACCTTCCCATTCCCGCTAATTTCATTCGTTACCAAGTCACGTTACCTAAAAGCTTCTATTTCGAATATTCCTTCTGCAAGTGCTGCTCGTCAACCGGATCCTTATCAACAATTTAATCGCCGCTACCTAAGGGCCCATATACCTCCAAAATCTCGATCCCCGTGCGCATTATGAACCACCTCCTTATATAAAGACCTCATAACTTTTACGTCCGCGGGCTCTCATATCCCCCAAAATCCCTTATTAATACGACCCCGACGCCGAAATTTCGCGTCCTAATCCCCCGTACGCATTACGAAGTATTAGGCGTATATAGCCCTGGCCGCATAATTCAAAGGGCCGGCCTCCTCCCGTTTTACGCACTTTCCAATCCCCTTGCCGCAATAATAATCATAGCGTCGCATCGGAGCTCACCTATACGCGCTTATAATCGGCCTTAAAACCGGCCGTGCTTTTAATCACCGCCGCGCACAAAAGACACCGATGTGTATCCTCTGCTTTGAGCGCCAGATTAAGCAACAAATCTCCGAGCCAAGATACATACAGAGCCAGAGTACGCGCTGTGTATAGCTACGGTGCTCTGCTGGGGGTGGCATTTGCCCGAGAGATGGATAGGCCAGAGGGCCCCGAGCTTAGTCTCTGTATAGCGCCCGGGCTTATCAGCGAGCGTCCATTATCGAGCGCGACGCGAACATGGCGCATATAGCGTGTGTATATATAAGCACGCGCGCGAAACTTGAAAGCGCAGGGCTCCTTCAAAGGGGCTGCAGCAGCGCCGGCTTTGTCGACTACTATATACTACGACTATGGCGACGCGGAGATAGAGTCGCTGCGCTGCGCTAGGCGAATGTGTAGCGCGGATAATTGAGCGGCTAATGGCTTGTGGAAAATGCGAGGGCTGTCGCATTATGTCCGAGCCATGTACGGCTGCGCGCTGCTTAAGCCAAGGTCATTGTCCAAGGATGACCCGGTCACTCGAGGGATGCTGGATTTGTGACGGAGCTGGTCGTAGGCGACTTGTTCCTTTTGCGTTATGGCTGAACACGTGGTTCGGCTTTTGAGGTGCAGTGGTTAGAAGGGTTTTGGAGCGTGAGATTAAGATTTGAATTGGTTGTGAATTTTAAATTTGATCTAATTTATGTTAATTCGATTAATTAGTTTTTTGAACAAGCTAAATTTTATTGAGGGCCGTGGTTCTTGCTGTTCTAAACTCCTTCAAAAACGCAAAAATACATCCTCCCACACAAAACATTACAGAACTTTCCTCTCGCAGAAGCACTTGCACGTTTCCAACTATCTCCCATATTATCCGCAACTTCATCAAGGTCACCAGCTGACCCAGTCACAAAGACGCGGTCCAGCGGATTTATCCGCAGATAAGTCCCCCGCCAGAAAGCCGGAGTCGAGCCGATTGTTGAGAAAGTTTCGGGGCTTACGCTTACGTATATGTACAGCAGAGGAGGACGATTCGGGCCAGCCTTAATCTCATCGCGCTCGAGACGCGAATCCGTTTGATGTTGTATGCGCCTTCACCGCACGCGCTTAGAGATTTAGGATTAGGCTGCGCGCGATCGCGGCGCCTATATAGCTCGGATACGCCACGTCGCGTATTACATTCAAGGGCTCGGCGGTTCCGTGATTGGCTCCGGAATTGTCTTGATGAGTATTGTTCCGCGCTCCCCGTGCTGTCTGGCCTGTCTGTCTCTTGGAGAGCGCGAGAGAGGTTGGGCTCAGACTGCGGTTTGATTCAAGGCCGATTTTCTGATGGGTTAATGCTTTTTGCTTGTGTAATAATGGTTATTTCGTGCTGGGTGGTAAATAAAAGGATTCTGTGAATTTATGACGATGCGATGGGCACTGTAGGACTGACAGGTATTTATAATTTCTATTTATTTGCGAAATATAGAGCTCGCTGATAACAATAGCTGTAGACAATAAAATATTCAATACTGAGCTTAAAATGTAATCCTGGGTTTAAATGTAACTCTGTCAATTACAGAGCTTTCAGCTCATAAAGACAAGCTTACGACATTAACAATACAAGAACGATGAGCGCCAAATCGGATAGCGCCGAAATAATTAAATTTAAAAGGCACTTCTGTTCCCATCCGCGCTTTAAAATAAAGCCTCCTCCATTAAAAGGAATACTCAGCGTAAAACACGAGAAAAAGAGGCGAAAAAAGCGAAGAAAAATCCTCATAACGACGCTTCTCGCAAAAAGTGCCGAGCACTCCATCGAGTGGATTTTTAGCTCCATTTGCAGGCTCTACTCGAGGCCGAAAGAATTACCGAAAGTCAAAAGAGGAGGAAGGAGAGAAAGCAAGCAGGCAGCGGCGTCTTATTATTTCGAGGCTCCTAATGCCTACGACAAACAGCGCCACGACGAAGGAGCCACTACCGTCTTACTCCGGGCTCCTAGTTTTTCATCTCCTCGATTCCCTCGATGCGGAAGAGGAGCCGGGAAACGAGTTTCGCCGCTCCAAGAGCTTCGGCAAACTTGGCCTTTTTACAAACACACGGCCGCCGAGTCGAAACTCGAGTCGTCTGCAGAGACAGAGACGTCAACGGCTTTACCATACTTCTCTTCTTCTTCTTCTTTTTTTTTCGAGTCGCTGCTCCTGTCCTGTGTACAGCGAGCTGGGTCCAACGAGGCGGAATGCGCTAGATAAACCGAGTAATAAATGTGAGATGCTTTCTGTCTGCCCTGTCGTTTTCTCGCTGCAGCAGCGAGGCTGGAGTCATTCGATATGCGACGAATTTCTGGAAGGGTTGGGGAGGGCAGTCAACTTTATTTGCAGTAGTTTGCGTGATGGAGTGTATAAAGATACGGGGTAATGCGAGTATCAGGTTTAATGTGAAAAATGGGCATTTGCATTTTCAGGATTTAAAGACGACTGCAAGCATAAAATAACGAATCGCATCTTCAATTCAGACGCAAAGTTTGTTGCCGTCGTATATACTTTTTTTAAAAAAAAGTAAAACGAAAAATTTCAAAATCCAGAAAAAAAGACAAATGTTCAGAGTTGCTTTTTGTAAATCACAGGTGTCAATCCTCTAGCCATAAAAAAGCCCGGATAGAGAAAAAAAGTACGCTTACGCTTGCGCGTCAATTATTCGCGGCTCGGGTTATCGCAGCCTGCATTATTCATCGGCGTATAGGCATCACACAACAGGTGCCTCCAGTGCCGTCCTCCCTTTTTTTATCTCTGCCACATTCTTTTTTTCTGCGCCCCCTGCGCGCGAGGAATTGCCCGATTTTCCAAACGGTCGATGGATAAAAATTACGGGGGTAGTCAGTTGCCTATCGTCTTTATTGAATCCAGCGGTGATTGCGCTTTGGCGCTTTGTGTATTATGTAATATTTTAGAGAAAAATACAGATTTTTCCTTCGTTTTGCAAAAGAATTTCGAATTGGAAGGATCACAAGGAAGTGCTAAAAATTGAGACTGAATTATTTTACTTGCTGGAATGTAGTATATTTTTCATTTTAATTTCCGAAAAATATATTTAACAAAAATTTATAAAATTATTAGTATTTCAGTATTTCAATTTAAACAACACGCAAAACAAAGCAAACCCCGTTCCATCAATACTAATAAATTTCTCGCTCTGTTTCCTTACCTCCTCACAATTCCAGCTTACCCCAGGGCATTCATCAAAGCATTTCCAGCCGCAAACAAACGGCAGACCTACCGTCCGACAAAACCAACACCCCCTCTGAAAAAGAGCCCACCCAACAATAACAACGACACCCACGACATAATTAAAAATTCCTCGATAAATCTCACCACCCAAGCCGCATTAGAACAAATTTTAATATCCTTCGCTCCGAAACAAAGTACCAGCGTACATACACATACACACACAGAGAGATACACAAACGCAGAGGTGCTCGAGTAAAATATGAGGAGCGAGGCGCGCTCAGACAATGAGCAAACCGCAAGTTCCTCTGTTATCGCGAGCCAGGCATCACCGAGGCGGCAAAGAGAAACACATACACACACAACTAAACGCGCGCGCCTCGGTGCAGCGGAAAATGCGGGGAGCGCTGAAGCAGGGGGAGGAGAAGCTTTTTGTGGCTTCTGGATGGTATGAATCTTCAGCGCGCTAATTGAATGAGACGCGAGTGAAGCTGGGGGCTGCGCTTTTTTCCCAGCGAGTCGCGAGGAGTTTTCGCGTTTTTGTGCAGTGGAGGGTGAATGTGGGTTGCTTTACGCGTGTTCTTTTGGGGTAGTTGAATTTGTTTATACGCGACTTTGGCAAAGTGATTCTTTTAGATTGGTTTCGTTATTGGACTGTATGAGTTTCTGTACTATTATTGATAGTTGGTATTGTACTTTATTAATTTCTTCAATTTTTTTAAGTTTCATTTTTCAACATTTGCTTTCGGGAATATTATATATATTATATATAAAAGTAATGTTCAAGCGTATCGAAAACCGAGATTGTATTTATTTTATAATTTAAAAATCGAAACATATGTATATAGAACGTCAGTCCAAAAACAAATGCACTTTGATATTTTTTGACAAGTTCAAAAAGACTGACGGTTATCAATCAATTTGTTGTACAAACAAATGAAAACATTGGTAAATATTGAATCAGTAAAAGTTTCAAGTTAATGTTATTTTAACAAATATTTACGCGAAAAGTATTTGAAGAGAAATATAGCATACTAAAAAAATTTGCAGACTTTTGATTTGTATTAAAACATGAAATCAAACATTTTGTAATATATTTTTTTTTTCAAAGGAAAACTTTTCTTCACTTTATAAAATTTAAAGCATTATAAAAAATAAGGTTTATTTGTGGTGAATTAATACATGATTATTAATGCTTATTTAACTTATAAATTAAATTAACTTTATAAGTTTTTCTAAAAAGAATGGTAATTCTTTTATCCATAAAATATGTTAAAATGTATAATATCATCGTTTACCTAAGATCTCATAATATTTAAATTTTATAGTCTCTAAACTAATTTTATTTAATGTTCATAAAAAATGTGCATTTAACATACATGAAAAATATTCGTTACAAGTAAATAGCAAGCACGGTCCATCTCATAATATTAAGACGTCTGGTATATATCAAATCTTATAAAAAATGTGATTCTAAAATCGTTCAATATAGAGTGAAAACTAGAAACAAGAAAAAATTTACTATACAACTATGTTTATCTTGTCACTTATTCATAAAATTTCACAAAACTTCAGAAAACTACCCCGTCTTAAAAACACTATTCCTCCAACTCGAACTTGACCTTCTCCAAACCATCGCCAAAACACCCTCCCACCCCCACCACCCCGAAAAAACCTCGCTTTTGAATTCGAGCACCTCGCCTCCTTAAAACTTTAATCCCCCGAAGTGCGCTCGCGCCTGCCATTAAGATCGGCTCCGCGCATCGAAGACTAAGGACGACTCGTCGACATATAAAGTTCCGAGTGCAAAGTCTGCTCTCCTGTCCTGCTTCGCCCTTCTTCCTTTTTTTTTCCTCCCATTCTGCGCCGGCGGCGCAAGGCGCGGCGAGCCTCAGACGCCGGTATCTCTTTCAGACAAACAGGAAGAGACTTTTAGGATGCCTGCGCGCGATCCTCCCCCTTCGTCCCGAAAAACGGAAGGCAGAGAAATAAACTTGGCGATCGTCCGCGGCTGGCTGTATAGTGAGCGAGCTCCGAGAGTCTCTTTTCTTCGCGGCTGCCCTTATCCATCTTGGCGCGCCCTTATGCAACGAACGTATGAGGGAGCGTGTATACTTAAGATTCGTCTGGGAGCTTTCGACTTTTGCCGATGGTGCGTGTGACGGCTGCGGGTGCGAGCTGGAGATTGCAAGGGGTTTGACGTCTGCATAGTTTTTCTTTGTTGTGTGAGCTTAGGAATATGGAAATAAAGTTTTTTGCGGGAGTTTTTTAAAATTAATAATTTTTTTTGGCGAATTACTTTAGAAATTGGTTTTATATTCGATTGTTGCAGTAAATAAGTTTTTAATTTTAATATATTGTTGAGTTATTAAACATGAATAAGTATTCATTAACGAAACTCTTGTTTGTTAAAAGTTAATTTCGTAAATAGAAATTTTTCATTCACAAACTTAATGCATAATAAAATTTATAATAAACATAATTGCACGCATAAATCCATAAATTCAGAAAAGAAAACGCGAAGAAACTATTCAAACACATCACCTCAAATCGACGTGGAAGCTCAATACCCGTCATCCATACTCGCACACTCCCATAATTTCATACGTCAGAATTCCTATTTGTCAAAATACTTCTAAGCGCCAGGGTAAACGCCGCGGGGATCGAGCCCCGCATCGCGATACGTTAAACTTCTCCTCCTCCTCCGGCTTCCCTTTTTCACTCTTCCTCCTCGCCTCTAGCCGAAAAGTATATCAAAAGTGCAGCCGCTCGGCTGCGCGCGCCTCGTACATAGTTATACAGCCGGCGTAGTACATCGCAGTAGGAGCCCGCTCGCGATTTTGCATGCGCCGAGCTCTCAACTTTGCTCGCTTCCGAATTCATGAATTATCGGTCGCTCGACGTTGAGGAGAAACGCGCAGCGTAATATTTTATTTCGCCGCGGCCGAGCCCCGGCGTCTATTTACTTTTTGATTAATGAGGTGGTACGGAAAAATAGAGATTGATTCGACTTGGAGCTTTGCTGTATGAAAGGAGATTTTTGCTGTTATCGTGCAGCTCGAGGATGCTGTGAGTAATGGTGTTATGTTGCGGCGATGGTTATTTGTGGTTGTTAAATGTTTTACTGAGATTTCTGAAACTTTTTGCGGAGTCGATAAAACTAATTTGTTTAGCGGCGTGCCGATTTTTGTGATAATTTTAAAGTTATTTTTATGTGGGTACTTGAAAAATAATTATATTATCAAAAATTTCCTTACCTTCTTAAAACCTCATTAACTTAATTTCGCAAATTGACATAAAAAAAAGGCGACGGTATCTACAAAAAAATCCGAGCTTAATATAAAATATCACTCTCTCTAATGACGCTAAAATCGCACCGTTAAATTAACGACGCACTAATAACATTAAAAAATATATCCCACTCCGGCAGCCATAATTAAGCAAATAATTCCGCAACAAGATCCCTCGAAAAATAAATCCCGGCTCGAAATTACCGCCGAGCAAAAGTCAATTGACCCATCTGCCAAGCAGACACTCCCAGAGAGTAACTCTCCTCCATCTCATTCCTTCTCCGTCCTCGTTGTTTTCTCAAGCCATCGCGATCTTAATCGCGTCGCTTCCCCCAGTAGCAGTAGCAGCAGCACCCCCGCGTCTCTCAAGCCTGTCGCTCGGAAAATATTTGGACGCCAGATGACGCTCGCTGAGAAGTGAGGCGGATCTGATTACCGGCTGCTCGCCTCGGCTATAAACTTTTACTCTTCCTGGCCGGGCGATCAAGTCGAGCGAGAGAAAAAGAGAGCCGGCTCTCGCGATATCGGAGCGAAATAACGGAAGGAGCTGAGGGGGTGGGGGCGGATCGTTGATTAAATCGCGCCAGAGGGAAGTAAAGAAGCTGCTGCGCGCAGTCTTTGAAACTGGAGAATGAGAGCGGGGCTGTTGCGCGGTGTGTATACGGGATTGCGCGCCGATTGCTTTTGGATTCTTTGAGGGAGGGCCGGCCCCGAGATTTTTTCGTTTGTCTTTCGAGTAATTGTGAAGATGCGAGAGTGTAGTGGGATGCCGTTGTGCGACGAGAGCGAGCCGAGTGCAGAGGAAAGTTTGGGAGATGGGATTGGGTTTTTTTTTTGTTTTCAGAGGAGAATTTGATTGTGCTTTGAGATACTTTGATTATTCAATGCCCGAGGAGCGATTGTGTTTAATTTTGTCTCTTTTTTCTTTTAAATTTACTTGGATTCATTTCTACGGAACGTCGGCGTTTAAATTTTAAAAAAACTGTATGGAAACCGTATAAAAACAAAATAATGTTTAATTTTATCGTATTTTTCTCCCAAATTTAACAGAAGTAAAAAGTAGCTTCATGAGTATTTAATGAATTTCGAAAAATAAACATATTTTTGATATTCAATCGAAAACAGAATTCAATATTTTTATCTTGCAGAAATAAAATGAAAGTTGACTCGGATTGATTTTAAACTGTAACAATGAAATAAATACATATTCATACGAACCTGAATTAAGCCTTATACAGAAAAAAAAACAGTACGAGCTCCGTAAGAATTATTGAATCTTTAATTGCATAATAACAAAGCCCGAAAATTGCGTATAAAATTTTTTGAACAATATCAATTCGCCGGGGTATACTCGGGCGAATTACATGAATTTTGCATGAATCGATTTACATTTTACATCGCTTTTAATTTTTGCAGCTCAGCCCTCGAGAAAACCACCGCAATAACAATCAGCGAAATAAAAAAAAAAATCTCCCGCTACGAATTTCCGATCGAATTACGTCTGCGAGACAGCAGCTGGGCGCGAAGCTCGCCGACTCTCGGCCGGTAAAATAATAATAATTCCGCGGGAGCTTTTCAATTCGCCGAGCCATTGTCGCGTTCTCCTCTTTGATTTCGATAATGTGATTTCGGAAATTCCAACGGCGAAATCAAGCGTCGAGAGCGCAGTTATGGAACTGGCCGCGCGAGCGACCGAGAAGAGGGCCAAAGCTAATATTGTAGCAGCCGCGCGATTTTTTTCCCATGGTTGGCGCGCGCGCGCGCTTGACTCGCCAATTTCGTCTCGTTATGAATGATTAGAGCCATTCGGGATTGAATTTTTGGCCTGTTAATTAAACTTTATTAGGTGGAATTTAGCAGGCTAATTTTCTAGTGGTGTAGTTTGCGTTAATTATAAAATTGTATTTAAACCATTTAATCAATATTATTAATTTGATAAAATTAAATTTTTCTAAATTAATTAATTATAAGCAATGTTAACAAGCTAGTTCTGATAAATTATATAATTTAAGTGAACCGGTTTCGAGAAATTCAATATGATTTATTTACAGCATAACATTGGATTCTAGCAAAATACATAATTTACGCTTCTCTTCAAATATTGATGGAGCATGATAATTTCGTTTATCTAAGTGCATCGGGACGCGTGTAAACAGATAGCTGAAAATTTAGTCCGAACACCAGAGTACAGCAACTATCGCTGCACACAATTTAACGTGTACATTGTACACAAATTCATATAGTTGTTTACCTGAGATTCTGCACACTCAATGTAACCCAGAATCTCTATATCCCCTATTTGTTATGATTGCAGTTTACCAAAATAATATTGTAACTTTATTGAAAATAAACATTTATTACGTATGCATTAAACTAATTTCGGAATAATTGTTATTTAATAATAGAAATTTGTCAATTACTCTTAAATAATAAAGATCTCAAAGTCATTTTTCCAAATAAAGACATAGACGTCAATTAATATTCTCTTTATCTATCCAATTAAATTTCAACTTTTTAATCCTTAAAACGACACTCAATCGATTCCAATCACCAAAAACGTCAACTCAATAACCCAAAATTAACCCATTCTCTACCCCCATAACCAACACTCGTCCAAACGACTAATCCCCCCTCTCCCTTTCTCTCACTCTCTCTCTCTCTCTAATCGACGTCGGAGACACGCGAGCCGAGGGGGGGCCGCACATATACTTTGCGGCTCGCCGCGACACGGCCACCAGCAACGTTGCTGCGCGCAGCGATACACACACACGCTCACCGCGGGCTTCCCAGCTTGCTGCAAGCTCGCTCAGAGGGGGGCGGTATTAAGCTAGGCCGCCGCCGACGCCGCATCGGCGGGGTATTATTATATACACTTTGAAAGCGGATAGTTGGCGCGAGCGAGAAGCAGCGGCGAGCTTCTTGCGGCGTGCCGAGAGCCGCTGTGTTATTGTCGGCCAGAGGGTTTTATGCAGAGGCCGATGATTGTCGAGCTTTTTGTAAGCTCGGGCGCAAGCACGCCAGGTTTTATGATGGCTTCAATGAGAAACTTTCGGTTTCTTTGAGAAAACTCTTTTTTTCTTGGTGTTGCGTCGTGGTTGGATTGTATTTGACATTTTTTTCTCGTTTTTAAATAGAGTGAATGTGATATGTAAGTCGTATGTAGTAGCCCACTTAAATATTATTTTGAATATTTGTATAATGAAAACATATGACAGTCAATTAATTTTTAATAGATATTTACATAGATATAAAACGAATGTAGATATATATTGATTTAGAAACATTTATACTGTCTTATTCTTATAATAAGTATATAAAATTTAGCATACTGCGTTTTGAATAATACAGTCACATTTCGTTAAAATAAAATTCAGTATATTCTATTTAGATATCTCGGTCAATTTTATTAAAACTAGTCTTAAAATGAAACTGTACTCAAAGAGTATTGACGCGTAAGCAGAGATAAATAATTTTATAAACTTATATACTCTTTATTATATTTTGGACAAAAAAAAAATGAGAATTAAATTAACAAATCTTACTTTTCCAGCAAAAGATAAAAATTTCTCCCTAATTTAAATAAAATATCAATCTAATAATAAGAAAGTGCATGCAAATTTTTCCCATATCATCTTTACATACGAATCTACGCATTCCCGCTCGCGCAATCATTTATTTAAACTAGATTCCATTCTAATATTAAAATTCCGCGCTTGAGCAAAAAGATCCGCTACTGCGTATTTCCCTCGTTCTCCGCGTTTCGCAGCTCTCCGCGTTTTCTCCGCGCCGAACCTGGCCTCCTTCGCTCATCTGCATCTTTTTAGCTTCTGGCATTTTTGCGCCCCCGGCGATGCCGCTGCATAATTCAGTTGGCGGTTTTATTAGCTCCGCGCCGCTTCGCCGCTGATTTTCATGCGTGCGGTTTTGCGAGAAATCTCGCGCCCCCGCCAGCGTTTACATTTCGGCGCAAATTCGACAAACAGCAGCGCGAGCGGAGCCCGGAAAAACTTTGAAGCTTCGCGCGTGTAAGCTTAATTTGAATAGCGAATTTTGCGGTCCGGAAAATTTTAGGGACGGGCGGAGGCCGGCTCTTATGAAATATTTATGTAAACGCGCGGATAGTTTAGCGAGTTAGGATGGTTTAACGGTTTACTATTGCGTGTAATTTTGGATGTTTTTCGAAAAATTTTGCGGATTGAAATTCAAATTGTTTAACTTGTTTGTTTAGTAGACATTTTTCATATTTTAAAGCCAAAATTTTGCTGAAATTTTCTTTGCTCACTTTGCAAATGCACGGCACCTTTCTGTAAATAAGGACATTACACGATCTTATTCCCACAAGCAACTCGCGCAATTCCACTAACAACAAAATGGGAAAAATTACCTTCATCAAAATTAATTTACCCCATCGGAAAAAAGCACTCGCGATTACTCAGCGCTGACTTCCGTCCGGCAAACACCCATTTCACTTACCCCCGCACTTAAATCATTACTCCTCCACAATTAACAACAATTATCCCACATAATCACGCCAAATTCCAGCCAGCTTTTCTCCCCAAGCAAGCCGGACCACACACTGTTCCTGAGAACCTCGGCGCTCGCGGCGCTTCCTCAAACGAAGAAAAAAAAGCTAAAACGAAACCGCCAAGTGCCACACGCAATCTTTTCACGACGCGCCCGGGCGCTGATCCATATCTCTCTTCTTGCGCCCACACGGCGATAAGATATGGAAGCTCTCCTCTTATTAACGCGGCAGATGCGCGCCGGTTTCCGCCTCTTAAGAAATTCCTGGCTACAGCGCACTAAGCTAACCTGTGTGTGTGTGTGCATGCCCCGTTATCCGGCACATTTATCTCTTACCGCTCGCCTAACGTTTTATCGGGGCCTCTCATCGTCCGATATAACGGCCCTTCCAACCCCTTTGCGCGAGCCACTTTCGCCCCCCCCGCTAGATAAACGATCGAGCCGGCCGGCTCGTCTTTCTTTCGCAGCCGCTGCCGGAGCGAGCGAGCGGGCTGCTTTTACTTTATCGCGGATCAGTTTTGCGGGCCTCGGCTGCACGGAGAGAGCCGGCTGCACGCGGATCTGATGTTTGAGCAGCTGATGCTGAGGTGGGGGCTCTAGCTTTTTGCGCTGTTTTTTTTATTTAGGACGGGGTGTGAGGTATGCCTGCATTCTTTGGAATGTGAGTGGAAATTTGTGTGCTGTCGTGATTGAATTTTATTTCTGAGAGTATAAAGAAGGGAGTGTATTTCGATAATTTTAAATTGTTTAAAAGGTCTATCGTAATTTTAATTTTATTAGGTACTCTGTATAGTCTTTGAAGTTTTATTTGTTAATTTAAGAAAGGAAATTTGAAAATAAAAATTTAACAATATAATTTTACAACATTTTACAGACCAGATACTACGTAACAAGCTTCCCTGCCTCCGAGCGAAATTTGCATGTTCCAATTTTGAAATACCGAGCTCCAAAATTTTCCGCGCCGCTCGTCAAAGCGAAAAACCGATAATCTCCAGAAAACAACACAAGCTCCCGGCAAACATTCCAGCGTACAAAGCCCTAAAACAAAAAGCGTCAAAGCGCGAGGCGCGCGCGCGCAAAAAGAAGAAGTGGCACAAAAGCGAGCCACTGCAAAGAGAGACCGGGGCACAAGGACTCGGCCTTGAGCGGGAGGGAGCTCCGGCGCTGCAGTGGCTCCCTAAAAACTACCTGTTACAAATTCCCCCGGGGATTAGGAGACGCGCGCCGCCTTCCCCTTCTACGGCGCGCTGGCTACGGTGAGGCGAAGGTCGCGCGCGCCGCCGGAGCCGATTTAATTTTCCCTGCCTCTGACTTTAACTTTCGGATGTATCTCTCTGCGCCCTTTGTTACGGGCTGCTTTTTTTTCGGAGCAGGTGGGACGGGAAAGGGATACGGGAGGGCCGGGAGGTGGGGCCATTGTTCTGGAGGAGTGCGTAACGTGATAAAGGATGTTTTTCGGGGGATTCGGGAGTGGATTTGGCCTTTGTTTGGTTTTTTCTTCGGGGTGCGTGGGTTTGGTGATACAGTTTTACTGAAATGTACAGAAAGAATTGTGTTCGTGTAGTTACAAGTTGTAAATAATTTATCAATTAAATAATTCAATTTCTCATTTGAACATAGTGTACTTGGTATACTGACAATTTTTTTCTTATTGTTGCAGGTGAGTTGCATTCAAATCGAATCCACATAATATAGTCTTCAGACACGTAAGTTACAGACTTCCAAATTTTAATATCATAAAATACGGGTAAATTTTATGACCATCATCAATATTATTTATGAGCTACAAATAAGAGATGAAAATCGTTTAAGCACTTTTTCCCCCTATTCTAATCCCCCACATTCCAACACCTCTCACTCGCCCCAAGCAAAAAAAGCATCTACCCTCTAACTTAATAAACTTCTGGCAACTCGAGCCCGAAGAACTCGGCAAACGCGAAACTCTGTCGCAAAACAACCGCAAGCCGACGAGAACACGGCTTATGCGCGCACCGCATCCCGCATCCCAGCCACTGTAAACTCATCAGTTACAATGCTCCCGGGATCATCCGAGCCGCTCGTCCACAAAAGCTCGCCATCGGTAACAATCCATCGACTCATCGATCAGCGCCCGGCTTATCTACCAGCTCTCTCTCTCTCTCTCCTCCTCCCTCCTCTCGCCGATCTATCCGCGACGAGGGATTTTCGTGCTCTCTCGCGCCTTTGGAATGAGGCTGACCTTGGCATTCTGCTCGCTCTCTCTCTCTCTCTCTTTCTACATAATGGAGTCGAGTCCCTCGGCGATGCGCTCGCGGTAGCCGTGTGTCATACGGTAGCAATTTGATGCGCCTCTTCTTTTTGCCGTTTTCGAGAAGGTTGCGCCGAGGGCGCAGCCTTTGGCATCTGCAATTTCGCTGGGGAGCCGAAGACGGCAGAGGAAGACGGCTGGCTCTAATTGGAATTCTATCGGGGCGCTGTTTCGACGATTTGGTTAATGCCAGGAAGAGTGTATAATGATGTCGTTTGAAAGGTTGTTAGGCCGGCCCGGGCTGATTTATATGCGGCTTTTTCTCGGCCGAACGAATCGGCGGTTAATTGCTCGCGTGGTGCCGCCGCCGGCTGGGGGGATGCCTTTTTTACATAGGCCGATGCATCACGCGCATGGTTAATTGAGGCTTGGGATTTAAATGCGAGTTGTTGGTCATCGGAGTAAAGATGTTTATACGGGATTTTTCACTTGGAATATGTTTATGGTGCTTGGAAGTTGCGGAAGGGAAACGTCATGTTCGGATTCCTTTTGTCATCTATGGTTACAGAGAGATGTGTACTGCAGGTAATACAAGCTGAGCTAGATTGTAAATCCATCAACCGGTGTGGCCTGTAGGCTGCGCGGATAATGATTGCACTGATGTTTGTTCTTAGTCAAACAGATGACATCCGCTGCTATGTGTAGGTGCAAGAGTTACAGAGAATAGAACTTTATATTTTTGCTATAAATTATAAGTTTGCGTTTCATTATTTTTAAACTATAAATAATTCAAATTGTTAAAAATGTCTTTTATAATGGGATCGATTAAACTTCAATTACATACTTTGATTTATTATCTCCATTAGTTAGATAATTTTGTAAATTATGTTCCATGTTCAAGTTTGATGCATATTTTACATAATAAGCCATAAATTAATGAAAACTATTTCGGTGCCAATAAATTTTAATAATAAAAGAACATTTTCATAGATAACAAAAAGCTTAATAAAAAAATCAAATTGCAAGCTGCGTCGTCCCTTTGCCAAAGCTACATCTCGAGCTACATTTCTGCAGAAATTTTCAAGCAGTACTCTCTTTTCCGCTACATCGGAAAACCGAATTTTCCCTCTTCTCAGCACTACACTCCTCAGCTCCTTCTCTCCCGCCTCACTTTCTCCTTCGCCGCATCATTTTCGCCGTCTCTCCGGCAGCTCGCTCCGGTTTCTCTTTGCTCGCCTTGTTTCTCGCGCTTGTCTCGCCGCCCTAACGAAGTTTCGCCAAAAAATCGTCGCGCAGACACGTTTGAGGTTTCTCGCGCTCTGCGGCCGCGGCGCGATCGAATTAAGGCGCTACGAGAGAGTGGCAGAAAAGCGAGTCGCGTAGACGTTGACGCTTCGCGCGCGCGGATATTGAGTTTCGGGCGCGAGGATTTCTCACTGCGTGGACGTCGTTTTTCAGGCGGAGGTTTGACGTGCGCGAAGAGTCGTTGTAATTGGATAATGTTGATTTCATAAGTGACTCGAGGTGGCTTTCGTTAATGATCGCGGTGGCTGAAGAGGTGGGCTGTGAGAGAAAAAAAGTAGTGGGTGGTGTATCGGGCATGTAGAAAGGTATGGAAAAGTTGCCTGATTGAAAAGTTGTTTAAGGTTGAGAGGAAAATATGCAAAAAGAGTCGGCGCGAGTAACCGCAATCGGATGTGTATAGGATAATAAATTTGAGAGATCTTGAAAGTCAAGTTTAACTGGGGCCGGCTATAACATTACGGAAATTATTTACCGTGCTGGGAAAAAGTTTGTTATTTAAAGGACTTGGAATTTAAATATTTCGTACTTTTATAAAGCTTGTTTCAGTTAAACTGTATTAAAGTATTTTGCTTATTTCGCGTAATTTATTTTGATTATAGTGGCTCAGGCAGGAGCCTTACATTGTACGACTACAATTACGAGTGTATGTCTTCAGTTAAGACAAAAGTATCGAGAAGGGTGTAATTATATCTTTAAAGCCTTGCCACGTTGACGTCCGAGTATTAAAGTTTATAAATTTGCATGGCCTTTCGCAAAGATGCAGAACTCGTTTGCTCCAAAAATAAACCAGCGGAAATCAAAGCTAGCTCTTAATCGTGAAATTTTACTCAAATTACAGCTAATCGAAAACAAAGTTTACGAAAATCCGTTCAACTCTCCTTATCTCCAACTAATCGCATAAGATTTGATCACCCCAGCAAATCAAGACCTATACTACTCCCGCCTCACAGCACCAAATCCAGCATCAAAATCAGATCTCCCGACTCCCTCTTTTTTCAATAAAAATCCCGGCAACTCCGGCGTATCCAGGCGCGTGCGGAAAGGGACCCTTGGGAGATCGCGGCAGCGCAGCAGCGGCGCGCCGGAGGACGACACGAGCCATCGAAGCCAGAGAGTAGTGGTGGGAGCAGCTCGCCCCAGGAGAGAGAGAGGGACGAAAGAGAGAGAGAGAAAGGCTCATGATGCGAGTCGCGTGGAGGCGTGCGACTATGTCAGGTATGCGCGCCGAGGCGGCCTCCGCGAGGCGCTTTTTGTAGCCTTTTATTACCCCCTGCGCCCTTCGTTTTCTCCGTCTCCGGACTCTGCAGGCTCTCAGTGTGACGCTTTTGTCGGAGCGCGTGCGCCGGCTATTTTCGTTTGCCAGGAATTTTTCGGGACTCGAGCTTTCTGTTTTGCCGGGGAATTATCGTTTGTCGAAGGAGCCGACGTGATTTACGGCGGAGCAGAAGAAGTAGCTGCGAGGACGGCGCGCGCGGGAAGATGAGAGTGTGTATAGAGCGCGCGATCGCATTACCGGCCACTGGATCAATCGTAAATAGATCCCGTGCGCTCAAAATATGATATACGTCTCCGAGAATGAAGCCTGGAAATTGGCAGGCTGCGTAGAAAAAGCAATTGTAGCGCCGATGCTAGCACGCGGCGGTAGCTTGTAATCACGCAAATCACAAAGGCCGCCTCGGCAAATGAGCTACAATCGCGCGACAGGACGAGCTACGCGTTCTTCAGCCCCGGCGAATTAAACTTAATCAGCCGTAAAACTATTCTGGAAAATACACCGAGAGCACTAAGAGCAAACTCTTCCGCCTAAAAATATACACAAGCTCTCCCGTTCAATTAGCATTCCGTAAAACTCGAGCCGGACGCCTATACGTTCCGCAAATCCATCCGGTCCGATTTTCGTTATGTATAGCCGAAGAGAGGCTCGAGGGCGGAGAGAGAGAGCGAGAGATAGAGAGTTCCGAGGAGCGATATATCCGTGGGCTTCCCCCGCTGGAATCTTGAACCGCTAATCTGCATAAGCGATTAGACCCTCGTGACGTTATCTCTTAATCCGGGCGTTGCCGTTCGAGCGGCTCCGTCGCAATTTATCGGCCGGCTGCGGAAAAAATTAGGTTCCACGCACTATCAGCGTGTGCGAGGCTGGGCTGGGTCGAGGGCTGCCGGTTTGGATATGCGATAGGACGTGGTTCGGTTATTTATACGGTTCTTTCTGGCGGATTTCGCGCGGTGATGAGGCGCGATCCGCGAATTTATGCTTGGAATTGATTGTGATAGCGGTTTGTGCGAAGAGATGAAAATTGTGCGATTTATAGACGTGAAGGTTATATTAGTTAGTCGATAAAATAATTTAATTATATATTTTTATGAAATTTGGAATGTTTAAATTATTTTACGAAATGGATTTATAAAATTGTGTCTGAAAAATAAAAAATCACTTATTCTATTTGTGAAGAATTACTAACTCTACGTAAATATATTACCACTCATCACATGAGTGGAAGCATATGTACGTAAGATAAGTAGTTTTTCACTCTTTCGGATTCAGATAGCACTTTCTACAATTTTAGTACCGATTACGCAGAACCTAAAATTCTATATGATCGTGAAATCACAATGTAGAATCCTTTTTAAATTTGAAACATTTGTAAGGATTTCATGAAATTGTAAGTCTCTATAAGAAATATTAATAAACCTCTTACGGTCACGTACACACAGCTTATAATCTGAATTCATTAGCATATTCAGTTTAACGAAAACGAACAAACTCATTAAAAACGTCACGCCGCCTCTCAGCCACACGTCAGCATCACAAAATCCCGTACACATCGCAAGATTAACACCCCGATCTTCACGCATCGTCCTCCCATCAACAGCAACATTCACCTCGGCAATCTAAAGCCAAACATCGCCCCAGAGCCCGCATCCCACCACCACGCGCCTATACAAGCGTCGCAAACATAACCGTAAATGCCTACGACTCCCTCTCTCTCTCCTCGACAACTTGCTGAACCAGCGAATTGATTGCATCGCAGTGCGCGACGTAACTCCCCGCGCCCGTAAACTTTACCAGAGAGCGACTCCACCTACACCGGCGCGAGAGGCCGATCAGCGAAAGTCGAGCGCGCGATAAAGCGGCCGAGAAATTCGCGGAAAGGCCGCGACTCGGTGAAATGACGCCGAGTCATGTAGCCGCGGAGCGCGCCGGAGTTAACAATTAACTCGCGGGGATAATTTACGAGCAGCCTCGGCTTTTATAGGCCGCTCGCGAGAGCGCCGAGGCGCCGTCGACCCGGGCTAATTGAAATTAAGAACGAGGCGAGCGAGTGTCTTGCTTCTGCGGCAATTTTGCGTCGCTTCGTCGAATAGTTTGCGCTCTCTGTGCGTTGCTTTTTTCGTTGCTGCTGTTTTTTTGGTTTCTTGGGTTTTAATGACGAGGACGTATTATGGGTATTGGGATTTCTCCGCTTTGCTTAATGACTGTAATTGGAATGCGAACGCATTTTTCATTTTGTTTTGGAGAGCGGTTAGATGTTTTTCGTGTCATTTCTTATAGCGTTTTTTATGGAGGCATAAATGAAGGAATTTTAAAAATAAACACCTTTTTCAAATCTGATGTATCATTCAATGACAATTTTTAAATAATTTATGATATTTTTCTGAAATCTCTATCAAATATTTCTGTAAGCTGGAGACTCCAAGTGAAGCCAGTAAGATTTTTTTATGACTGACTTGGTAAAAAACGAGTCTCAACCGAAAACAGCAAAAAATCTCATAAATCTAAAAAAACCGAAAGTAAAACAGCCCAAAAATTCCAAACGAAATTTTTTATCTCCAGCCCAGCGCGCTACAGCGCTGTTTACCCCAAAATATTCGCAAAAAAACAACGTCAAGCCCCTGCTTGTCGTAAACATAAAACTAAGCTAAAAAATCTCTGTAACCCTAACCTCCCGGTGGCTGAGGCTTGCGCGCGCTCCCCCAGCATCGTTGCGAGAGGCCTGGCTTACGCCGCCTGCAGTAATCCCATACCTTTCACCCACATTTCGCGCAGACGACCACTGCGCCTGGCCGCTCTCAACCCTTCTGAGCGAGCGGCAGCCGATCCCTCCTGAAAAAACAACGCCGTCGCCCGCGCGCGTGCGAAAAAAAGCAGAGGAGCTCTTTGGGGGGTGGTGCAACGAACCCCTAAAGAGAGCTGAAAAAAGGGCTAGGGAAACGAAACGATACATAGACGAAACGTGCACAAGTACGTGTATGCGCTCGTCGCTCTGGCTTCTCGCTACTAAGAGGGAAGGGGTCAAAGAACGCGAATATATCGCGTACACGGCGATCGCGCGCCGCATAGAACGAGCGAGAAAGAGAGAGAGAGAGAGAGAGAAGCCAAGTGAAGGAGAGACCAAGAGAGAGAGAGAGAGGTGGTATTCGCCAGCTGCCGTTGAACGTGTTCAATGCCGCGCGCGTAGAGCCGGCAAGAAAGCGGCCATGCGCGCGAGCGCGGTGGGGATACCAGCCGAGAGAGAGAGAGAAAGAGAGAGCCGTGTGGGCCGCTCTCCCGGCTCTCTCTCTCTCTCTCTCTCTCTCTCTTTCCGACTGCTACGCTCGGCTCGGACTCGGCCACTCTCCTCAGTCTCTCTCCGCACTTAGTGCCGGATCGGCCGACTTTCTGAGCCCCGTTCGAGCTCGCGAGTGCGCATTCCATTGCGCCGTGGCGCCCCACGACAGAGTGCCTGGATCCACGAGTGCGATAATTACCGATTTTTCTGGCTCGCCTTTGATGAGAGCCAGCGGTGTGCTTCGTTTCCGATGATTTAGAAAGCAGCTGGTGTCGCGGATCGATTTTCAGTGCGCGATCCGAGGAATAAGCAGTCGCAGAGATCGGCGCGCGCGCGCGCTGTCAGGACAAAAAGATCGGCATACCCGTCCGCATTTGGCGGCCGACAACGAGTCGAAGCAGCGCTCGGTAACGAGCGCATTACAACGTTACAAGAGCCAAGCTCTCTTGGCGAGAAAAACCGAGTTTTTCCCCGTGCTCCCTGGACCCCGTGGAAAAAGGAAAAGGAGGCATTGCAGAGGCGCCTTTCAACCGGTTCCCTCTCGAAAGAAGATCGTTCGGTTTCTTCAGTTCGTCGCTGCTTTGATCCGGCGCGAGCGCGAGCGGGCGCGCACCCGAGCACGCCAGAGAAAGGCATCTCGCGCTTAGCGAAAGATTACGAAAAAGGAAATATCGGTAAGGCGGCGCGATACCGGCGAGCAAGCGATTCCGCTTCTTTTTCCACGGAGCTCGTTGTCAGCGATGCTGTTCACCCTCTAGTCAAGACCAAATAGAAGGAGGATCGTAAGCACGATCGGGGAAAACATGCCCCGGGAGAGTTTTCAATCGATCGATGGAGCGAGTCGTCCTCGATAATCGCGATCGACCAAAGAGCAAGTTCTTAGCAGCGCCCCGCGCCATGACGTCCTCGCTGGCCTCGTGCTACGACTCGCAGACCGCTAAATAAAAAAGTGCCAGCAGTCTTACTGACAGTGTGGGAAAATTCAGCTTCTCGAACCGAACGAGGAGGAATCGTTCTTTGTCGTTGAATCGGTTACAAGATTACCGATCATTCGCTACTTTCAATCGTCCTTCCAGAAAAGTATGCCGAGTGCATCGTCCTTCGAAATCGCACTGAATCCCCTTTAGCAGTCCAGCTGAAGGCGAGACCGGTGTCGAGAGCCGGAAGGGCCCGAGTGCTAGCAGTGGTCGCGAGGTTGCATGTGTCGATCAGGTTGTGCGGTGAGCCAGTGTCTCGGTGTGGCGGCTCTAACGGAGTGCGCCTCGGCGGTGGCGGCGGCTGCAGCGCCGGAGCCGTTCACCATCGGCGGCGGCTGCTTCGTCGCCGGCAGCAGCCATCACAGCAACATCGGCACAGGCTGCACCAGAGCAGCCCGCCAGCAGCAGAAGCAGCAGCATCGCGGCATGAGGAGGTTCGCCAGGCGACGCCGGACCCTCGCGGCCTTCACCGCGATCATGGGTAGGCTGGGCAGAGCAGCCGCCGGTGGAGGTAGTTCACAAGGTGGATCTTCGGTGGCCAGGCCGATCTTCAAAGTGCACTACAGGAAACTGGTGGAGGACCAGAGTCCCGTGAAGAAGCAGAAGAGCGATCATCATGGGCATCATGAGCATCGCCAGCATCAGCATCACCATCAGCAGGTGAAGTTTGTTCCACCGCTGCCGGAGTACATGTCGTATTGTTGCTGCAGGTGCGGCCACACGCAGAAGTTGAAGGTAAATCGTTTGGAATGATTGTTTTGGAGGTTGATTTAGGATTAGAAGGAGAAGACGGTTTGGCTAGGAGATGTCGTAATTTTGGGTGGGTTTTATTGTTTGGGGATTTGATCTGTCTACTCTTTTTGTGAGAGTTCATGATTAATGCACCGGCTTTAATGTAAGAGGCTTATGGAGATTAGATAAATGATTTAATAAAGTTTATTTTTGGCAGACACACTTTTAAGATTTTGAATTGATGTCTAGATGACTTCTGGCATGCTTGAATGAAACTAGAAATAAAAAAATTGTGTAATGTTTGAAGTATAAATTTCAACGTTAAGTGATAAGATAACTGGTAGCTTGGATAGTATAATACATCATGTATGACATAATGCCCTGAGATATTTAGTATTGTGCCACCAGGATGGAATTTTAATGACAGCTTCTAACTAAATGTGATAATAATTTTTGTCGTCACCTCAATACTTTAAGCTGCCAAGCAATTTAAATAAGCTTGAGCTTAACTTATCTCTCAATTTTCCTCGACCATCCACAGAGATGGCCACCACTCAAACCAATACTTGGTATAAGCGAATACCATCCGTTAGAAAGTTCGGAAGAGACAGAGAAAAATCGGTCAGTCCCAGATTGTCGCCTCTCGACGAAAGCTTCGGCTTTTGAGATTCCCAATACGCTCCTCTGCTTTCTCCCCCTGCCTGCACTCATCGACTTAAAATTCTCAAGTATTTCATCGGCTTCTTCCAAATCGATCAGCCAGCGCCGGCCAACGACCTTCCGGCTTGCTTCCTTCTCGGTGCTTTAAAATCCGATAAAAAAAGGGAGCGCGCTTACACACGTACACACACACACAGAGAGAGAGAGAGACGACTTGATCCTCAAGAGGGAAAACTACCGAATGCAATTTCGTAGCCTTGTGTCCTCCTAAGCACTCGAGAATATAAAACGCGCGGAGGCATCCACTCGAGAAGGGGAGGACCGGTGGGGGCGAGCATCTCCTCTCCATATAATGAAACGATCCAGAAGAGGATAGTCAAGTAGTGCACGTGTATGTGTATGTCGCGGCACTGTTGGCTCCTTCTCCCGAAGAAGAGAAGTGAGCACTTACGCCGGAAGTCGGCGGCCGCTTGTGTGTCGGATGTATATACGCGAGAGAGCGTTTACTGCTCGCGTAAAAGCCAAGCGCTGTCTTCTTCGTCTTCTTTAAGCCCTCCTCCCCTCGGCTCGCGACTCGACTACGTCTTTACCTCTCGCCAAAGAGGATATAGAGACGGAGGGAAGGACGCGAGTACGGTGTAACGAGAGTGGCGTTATACACCGATCGTTCCGAGGATTCAGTGCGCCGGATGCAGTAAGAGTCAAGGGAGGAGAGCTCGAGGGATGTCAAGCGTGGATCGCCTCTGGATCTTTCGGATTTTGAGCCTTTTTAGAGAGAGAGACTTTGTAGATTAATTGGGTTAAGTTACCATGATCTCTTTGATTAATTTAATGTTAATCCATTAGAAGCACATTTATGGATTGAGAAGGTGCAACAGTGGAACTGGGGCATTTAAAAACCAGACAATGCCCATTAATCAAATGATATATCTTTGATAGTTGCAATAAGAGAAATGTATTTTAAATGTTGCCGTAAGTTTCGTAAGCATACCATATTTGCAAACTGTAGGTGTTAATGCGCAAACACTCATTACAAAATGATTGCGAAGTTCTGATTTTCATCATTATGATTCATCATCATTCTTTACTTTCTGAAGCATTACATGCTAAAAAAGGTTCTTTTTGTCTTTCAGAACTACACGGAGATTAATTCAACAGATTTGAATACCTTTAAAATAGGTATTGTTGATATAATTGAAACTACTTTCTTATATCAATATTTTGTTCATTATTTCCAATCAGATTCTAAAATAAAATTGTACCATCTGAAAATACACCACTCCATCAGCTTGATTCTCATCCAAATGTACAATAATGTTTGCAGAACCCGTACGATAT